>CAKNBH010000025.1:0-22989 GCA_929447395.1 Epistrophe grossulariae
TCTTCGCGTTTCTTTCTATTCATAACCTGGTACACCCAGAGAAAAATCATGTGTAAAATTAACCTATTCGCCTAAGGTGAATTATTTTGTATGGATGTTATTTTCCGAGCTTAACTTAGCCTAGTTCTAAGCTAATTCAAGTACGCCCTAGGTAATGTAAAATAGGCTAACTTAACTTAGGAAACTAAGGTAAATGTTTTTGTATGGATGTTATTTTCCTAGCTTAACTTAGCCTAGTGCTAAGTCAATTCAAGTACGCCCTAGGTAATGTAAAATAGGCTAACTTACCTTAGGAAACTAGGCTAACAGTTTTTGTGGCGCAATGTTATTTGACTAACATAAATTAGCCTAGAACTAAGCTAATATCAACGTCCTAGGTAAAATTAAATAGGCTAATTTGCCTTAGGAAACTAAGCTAATTTTTTTTGGTGCTTAACTAACATAACTTTGCCTAGGACTAAGGTGATTTGTGCACGCCCTAGGTAAAGACAAATAGGCTGATTTGCCTTAGGGAACTAAGGTAATTTTTTTTTGTTAGAATGTTATTTCACTAACATAACTTTGCCTAGGACTAAGGTGATTTGTGCCTGCCCTAGGTAAAGACAAATAGGCTGATTTGCCTTAGGGAACTAAGGTAATTTTTTTTGTTAGAATGTTATTTGACTAACATAACTTTGCCTAGGACTAAGGTGATTTGTGCACGCCCTAGGTAAAGACAAATAGGCTGATTTGCCTTAGGGAACTAAGGTAATTTTTTTTTGTTAGAATGTTATTTGACTAACATAACTTTGCCTAGGACTAAGGTGATTTGTGCACGCCCTAGGTAAAGACAAATAGGCTGATTTGCCTTAGGGAACTAAGGTAATTTTTTTTGTTAGAATGTTATTTGACTAACATAACTTTGCCTAGGACTAAGGTGATTTGTGCACGCCCTAGGTAAAGACAAATAGGCTGATTTGCCTTAGGGAACTAAGGTAATTTTTTTTGTTAGAATGTTATTTGACTAACATAACTTTGCCTAGGACTAAGGTGATTTGTGCACGCCCTAGGTAAAGCCAAATAGGCTGATTTGCCTTAGGAAACTAAGCTAATTTTTTGTGGCGCAATGTTATTTGACTAACATAATTTTGCCTAGGACTAAGGTGATTTGTGCACGCCCTAGGTAAAGACAAATAGGCTGATTTGCCTTAGGGAACTAAGGTAATTTTTTTTGTTAGAATGTTATTTGACTAACATAACTTTGCCTAGGACTAAGGTGATTTGTGCACGCCCTAGGTAAAGACAAATAGGAGGCTGATTTGCCTTAGGGAACTAAGGTATTTTTTTTGTTAGAATGTTTATTTGACTAACATAACTTTGCCTAGGACTAAGGTGATTTGTGCACGCCTAGGTAAAGACCATATAGGCTGATTTGCCTTAGGGAACTAAGGTAATTTTTTTGTTAGGATGTTATTTGACTAACATAACTTTGCCTAGGACTAAGGTGATTTGTGCACGCCCTAGGTAAAGACAAATAGGCTGATTTGCCTTAGGAACTAAGGTAATTTTTTTTGTTAGGATGTTATTTGACTAACATAACTTTGCCTAGGACTAAGGTGATTTGTGCACGCCCTAGGTAAAGTCAAATAGGCTGATTTGCCTTAGGGAACTAAGGTAATTTTTTTTGTTAGATGTTATTTGACTAACATAACTTTGCCTAGGACTAAGGTGATTTGTGCACGCCCTAGGTAAAGACAAATAGGCTGATTTGCCTTAGGGAACTAAGGTAATTTTTTTTGTTAGAATGTTATTTGACTAACATACTTTGCCTAGGACTAAGGTGATTTGTGCACGCCCCTAGGTAAAGACAAATAGGCTGATTTGCCTTAGGGAACTAAGGTAATTTTTTGTTAGAATGTTATTTGACTAACATAACTTTGCCTAGGACTAAGGTGATTTGTGCACGCCCTAGGTAAAGACAAATAGGCTGATTTGCCTTAGGGAACTAAGGTAATTTTTTTGTTAGATGTTATTTGACTAACATAACTTTGCCTAGGACTAAGGTGATTTGTGCACGCCCTAGGTAAGACAAATAGGCTGATTTGCCTAGGGAACTAAGGTAATTTTTTTTTGTTAGATGTTATTTGACTAACATAACTTTGCCTAGGACTAAGGTGATTTGTGCACGCCCTAGGTAAAGACAAATAGGCTGATTTGCCTTAGGGAACTAAGGTAATTTTTTTTGTTAGAATGTTATTTGACTAACATAACTTTGCCTAGGACTAAGGTGATTTGTGCACGCCCTAGGTAAAGACAAATAGGGTGATTTGCCTTAGGGAACTAAGGTAATTTTTTTTGTTAGAATGTTATTGACTAACATAACTTTGCCTAGGACTAAGGTGATTTGTGCACGCCCTAGGTAAAGCCAAATAGGCTGATTTGCCTTAGGAAACTAGCTAATTTTTTGTGGCGCAATGTTATTTGACTAACATAATTTTGCCTAGGACTAAGGTGATTGTGCACGCCCTAGGTAAAGACAAATAGGTCTGATTTGCCTTAGGGAACTAAGGGTAATTTTTTTGTTATAATGTTATTTGACTAACATAACTTTGCCTAGGACTAAGGTGATTTGTGCACGCCCTAGGTAAATACAAATAGGCTGATTTGCCTTAGGGAACTAAGGTAATTTTTTTTGTTAGGATGTTATTTGACTAACATAACTTTGCCTAGGACTAAGGTGATTTGTGCACGCCCTAGGTAAAGACAAATAGGCTGATTTGCCTTAGGGAACTAAGGTAATTTTTTTTGTTAGAATGTTATTTGACTAACATAACTTTGCCTAGGACTAAGGTGATTATGTGCACGCCCTAGGTAAAGACAAATAGGCTGATTTGCCTTAGGGAACTAAGGTAATTTTTTTTGTTAGAATGTTATTTGACTAACATAACTTTGCCTAGGACTAAGGTGATTTGTGCACGCCCTAGGTAAAGACAAATAGGCTGATTTGCCTTAGGGAACTAAGGTAATTTTTTTTTGTTAGGATGTTATTTGACTAACATAACTTTGCCTAGGACTAAGGTGATTTGTGCACGCCCTAGGTAAGACAAATAGGCTGATTTGCCTTAGGGAACTAAGGTAATTTTTTTTGTTAGAATGTTATTTGACTAACATAACTTTGCCTAGGACTAAGGTGATTTGTGCACGCCCTAGGTAAAGACAAATAGGCTGATTTGCCTTAGGGAACTAAGGTAATTTTTTTTGTTAGAATGTTATTTGACTAACATAACTTTGCTAGGACTAAGGTGATTTGTGCACGCCCCTAGGTAAAGACAAATAGGCTGATTTGCCTTAGGGAACTAAGGTAATTTTTTTTGTTAGAATGTTATTTGACTAACATAACTTTGCCTAGGACTAAGGTGATTTGTGCACGCCCTAGGTAAAGACAAATAGGCTGATTTGCCTTAGGGAACTAAGGTAATTTTTTTTGTTAGAATGTTATTTGACTAACATAACTTTGCCTAGGACTAAGGTGATTTCTCCAACGCCCTAGGTTACATTTAATGAGGTGATTTACCTGTAAAATTTAGGGTGGAATAACATTTTTCATTTAAAAACTATGGTTTTTTTTTATTTATTTATGAAATACCTGGATTGGACATGTTTTAGTATTTCATGTTACAAAACAACACGAAAAAATATATTAAACAGATGTGCGGAGGAACTACCGCCAAATTTCCTTTTTTTTCATTTGTGCTTTTGTGTTAATCCCCATTCACCACGTGAAACAAGTCGCTGGAGATTTTGCTGACGTAGACCGAGGAGATTTCGTCCACTCCTCTTTCTTGGTGTTCTTCTCGTCTAAAAACTGAAAGTGGCTGGAAACACAGTTTCCTTGTGTGAAAGATCACTTATTTTCTTTGCTTGTTTAATGACTCTCCCAAACGAACGCAAAACATTGGGAACGATGAAAAAATTTTCGGTAACAGGGCGATAATTGAGAGTACCCACATCAACGCAACGATGCGATTAAACGAATCTCATGTAAAATATTTTGAAAACCCGAAAGTTTTCGTCGTTCAAAATATTTTGCTTTGATTTGGGGGAGCCTTAAAGCAAATCTCACGTAAAATATATTGACAGCCGAAAATTCCGTCTCTAACATTTTTAAGAGAAAAGACAAACGCATGAGATAGAAGGATTTTTTTGCTTCATGAATAGGACTAGGAATAGGTAGTTGATGCTTTTTGAGCTTTGTTTGTCGTATTCACCCTTTTTTTTCACAAATCTACTTCCAAATATCGACCTGAAAGCAAATTATTCAGATGAATGTTTTTTTTACGTTTGGTTTCGCAGAACGAGGATCAGATTTCATGTGAAAGGGTGAAAATTCTTTCGATTAAATTTTTCACAGAATCAGAATCGGCCCCTGGTGTTAATATTAAGTGAATGATGCAGTTTAATTTAATTCGTAAGTAAGACAAAAAATGTGACAAAAAATGTTGACTGAATCACTGACCGGCAAATTTTAGTTTAGTTCGGAACGAAATCGGGCAATTTTCCCGCCAAATCGCCAACCACCACTTACTACTCCAGTTTTTACCAAGACTTAAGCTAAATTTACCTAGGCCTAAGGTAATTTTCCCCTCAATCTTGATTATATATGTAACATTACCTTAGGAATAGGGTGATTTTACCTTAGGACTAGGCAAAAGTTCCCGCCAACCGAGATGAACGCGCCACCCAAATAACGAGTAATAGAACTGAACGAATCTTCAACGTGTGGAAGTGGAATTACCCGTTGTTTACATTAGGCCAACAAAAATTTGTGCAAATTCACAAAAAATTTCATGTTATCAATCAAATGTTAACACCGTCGTTTAAACAAAAATAAAATTTTATTTAAAAAGTATGTTTCCAAGTAATTACACATTTGATTCTGTGGTATTCACATGCCAAAGAAGAAGTAGATACATATATACAGAGAAAGCAGATATCACAAAAGAAAACGTCAACAAAAATGAAGTAGTTTCTTAAAAAATCCTTCCTTTCCTGGCCCATCTCTTTTTCACTATACAGTGGGAGTGATATAAAGTACAGAAACGTCAAATAAGAGTTAGAAGAGATAGTCAATGTGAACAGCGTTTAGATGTGTAAAAGATTCTTAGATTTTCTGTGCTTATTTATTATTCGCACTTATCAGTTATTGAAAGAAGCAGAAATTGGTGAACATACCACGGAATTTAAGGCTCCCCCAAACCAATGTGAAACATTCGGATCGATAACGAAACTTTCGTTAGTCAATATATTTTACATGCGATTCGCTTAATCGCATCGTGAACTCTCATTTATCTCCCTGTAAATTTTTATAGAATACTAATTATCTAGATTAGATATATCTGATTTAGTTTTTAATGTTACAGCACGAAAAAGTCTATTGAACGGGTGTGTGGAGGAACTATCGCCAAATTTTCACCACAATCTCGATTCTCCTTTTTGCTTTCGTGTTAATCCCCATTCACACGTGGAAACAAGTTGCTGGAAATTTTGCTGACGTAGACCGAGGATATTTCGTTCACATCCTCTTTCTTGGTATTCCTTCTCGCCTAAAAACTGAAAGTGGGCTGGAAACACAGTTTCCTTGTGTGAAAGGGCACTTAATATCTTTGTTTTGTTTAAAGACTCTCCCAAACAAACGTGAAACATTAGGAACGATGAAAAAGTTTTCGGTGATTAACAGCGGCGATAAGTGAGAGTACCCACAACCAACGCGACGTGCGATTAAGCGAATTTCATGTAAAATATTTTGGCAGCCGAAAGTTTCGTCGTTGTTCCAAATGTTTCGCGTTCAAATTATCCATATGAATGTTATTTTACGTTGTTTTTATACGTTTGGTTTCGCAGAACGTGTATCGGATTTAGTATGAAAGGTGAAATTTTTTTCAACTTAATTTTTCACAGAACCTGAATCGGTCCCCTGGTGTCAATTAAGTGAATAATGCAGTTTAATTTAATTTGTACGTCATACAAAAAATGTTGATTGAATCACTGACTGGCAAAATTTAATTTAGTCTTCGGAACGAAATCGGGGCAATTTTCCCGCCAAATCGCCAACCACCACTTACTACTCCAGTTTTTACCAAGACCTAAGCTAAATTTACCTAGGGCCCTAAGGTAATTTTCCCTCCAATCTTGATTATATATGTAACATTACCTTAGGAAATAGGGTGATTTTACCGTAGGACTAGGCAAAAGTTCCCGCCAACCGAGATAAACGCGCCACCCAAATAACGAGTAATAGAACTGAACGAATCTTCAACGTGTGGAAGTGGAATTACCCGTTGTTTACATTAGGCCAACAAAAATTTGTGCAAATTCACAAAAAATTTCATGTATCAATCAAATGTTAACACCGTCGTTTTAACTAAATTAAAATTTTATTTAAAAAGTATGTTCCAAGTAATACACATTTGATTCTGTGGTATTCACATGCCAAAGAAGAAGTAGATACATATATACAGAGAAAGCAGATATCACAAAAGAAAACGTCAACAAAAATGAAGTAGTTCTTAAAAAATCCTTCCTTTCCTGGCCATCTCTTTTTCACTATACAGTGGGAGTGATATAAAGTACAGAAACGTCAAATAAGAGTTAGAAGAGATAGTCAATGTGAACAGCGTTTAGATGTGTAAAAGATTCTTAGATTTTCTGTGCTTATTTATTATTCGCACTTATCAGTTATTGCAAGAAGCAGAAAATGGTGAACATACACGGAATTTAAGGCTCCCCCAAACCAATGTGAAACATTCGGATCGATAACGAAACTTTCGTTAGTCAATATATTTTACATGCGATTCGCTTATATCGTGAACTCTCATTTATCTCCCTGTAAATTTTTATAGAATACTAATTATCTAGATTAGATATATCTGATTTAGTTTTTAATGTTACAGCACGAAAAAGTCTATTGAACGGGTGTGTGGAGGAACTATCGCCAAATTTTCACCACAATCTCGATTCTCCTTTTTGCTTTCGTGTTAATCCCCATTCACACGTGGAAACAAGTTGCTGGAAATTTTGCTGACGTAGACCGAGGATATTTCGTTCACTCCTCTTTCTTGGTATTCTTCTCGCCTAAAAACTGAAAGTGGCTGGAAACACAGTTTCCTTGTGTGAAAGGGCACTTAATATCTTTGTTTTGTTTAAAGACTCTCCCAAACAAACGTGAAACATTAGGAACGATGAAAAAGTTTTCGGTGATTAACAGGGCGATAAGTGAGAGTACCCACACCAACGCGACGTGCGATTAAGCGAATTTCATGTAAAATATTTTGGCAGCCGAAAGTTTCGTCGTTGTTCCAAATGTTTCGCGTTCAAATTATCCATATGAATGTTTTTTTACGTTGTTTTTATACGTTTGGTTTCGCAGAACGTGTATCGGATTTAGTATGAAAGGGTGAAATTTTTTTCAACTTAATTTTTCACAGAACCTGAATCGGTCCCCTGGTGTCAAATTAAGTGAATAATGCAGTTTAATTTAATTTGTACGTCATACAAAAAATGTTGATTGAATCACTGACTGGCAAAATTTAATTTAGTTCGGAACGAAATCGGGCAATTTTCCCGCCAAATCGCCAACTATCACTTACTACTCAGTTTTTACCAAGACCTAAGCTAAATTTACCTAGGGCCTAAGGTAATTTTCCCTCCAATCTTGATTATATATGTAACATTACCTTAGGAATAGGGTGATTTTACCTTAGGACTAGGCAAAAGTTCCCGCCAACCGAGATGAACGCGCCACCCAAATAACGAGTAATAGAACTGAACGAGTCTTCAATTGACAAACCAACGAGTAACCGACTGAACGAACTCAGTCATAATACTATTGCAAACTTCGCTTGGCTTCTTAAAAATTCACAGTTTCAATCCAAATTTGAATAGACGCGACGTAAGTAAAAGTAAGGAAAGAAAAATTATAAAAAAATTAACTATCTCGGGCGTTTTTAAAACAATTCAGTGCTAAGATAATATTATTAAAAAAAAAAAAACACAAAAACAGGTATGTTCATATACAAAAATATTAAAAGTAGTTATTTGGTTATCACGTTGGGTTTCTTTTGGTCTTTTTTTACTACAAATTGGAACATTTGGGCATATACATATATATAATCTACATTTCAATTCATCTAATTGGGATAAAGCCTTTAAATTCAGTGTCTTATAATTCCTATTCCCTAACTAATGGCGTATTTTGTTTAAAAATATGAATGCGTTTTTAAATATTGCTTCATACATATGTAGTTGCACTTTAAAAAGTACCCAAATATACTTTATACTATATACTTTTTCTCATAAAGTTAGAATTCAATGATAATTTGTTTTCTCAAATCTAATTTAAATCCCCTAGGTGCTGGCTTACTTCGTTTTGAATTTTTAGGAATTCTTAAAAATTTACTTTTAGTTGCAGTATCCACCAAATTGCGAAAAATACCCACATATATTTAGATTTTTCTCGTAAAGTATTAGCTCGATTGCAATGGTTGTTAGTTTTCTGAATTCTAATTTACATCCCCTAGGTGCTGGTAATACTTCGTTTTGAATTTAGGCCTTTTTTGAAAATTTAGCTTCTAGTTGCAGTATACACCACTTTATAGAAAATTACGAAAATACCCACACATATTTAGATTTTTCTCGTAAAGTATTAGCTCGATTGCAATGGTTGTTAGTTTTTCTGAGTTCTAATTTACATCCCCTAGGTGCTGGCATTTTTCGTTTTGAATTTTAGGCATTTTTTGAAAATTTTGCTTTTCGTTGCAGTATACACCACTTTATAGAAAATTACGAAAAATACCCACACATATTTAGATTTTTCTCGTAAAGTATTAGCTCGATTGCAATGGTTGTTAGTTTTCTGAGTTCTAATTTACATCCCCTAGGTGCTGGCATTTTTCGTTTTGAATTTTAGGCCTTTTTTGAAAATTTTGCTTTTCGTTGCAGTATACACCACTTTATAGAAAATTACGAAAAATACCCACACATATTTAGATTTTTCTCTTAAAGTATTAGCTCGATTGCAATGGTTGTTAGTTTTCTGAATTCTAATTTACATCCCCTAGGTGCTGGTATACTTCGTTTTGAATTTTAGGCCTTTTTTGAGAATTTAGCTTTTAGTTGCAGTATACACCACTTTATAGAAAATTACGAAAAATACCCACACATATTTAGATTTTTCTCGTAAAGTATTAGCTCGATTCCAATGGTTGTTAGTTTTCTGAATTCTAATTTACATCCCCTAGGTGCTGGTATACTTCGTTTTGAATTTTAGGCCTTTTTTGAGAATTTAGGTTTTAGTTGCAGTATACACCACTTTATAGAAAATTACGAAAAATACCCACACACATAGATTTTTCTCGTAAAGTATTAGCTCGATTGCAATGGTTGTTAGTTTTCTGAGTTCTAATTTACATCTCCTAGGTGCTGGCATTTTTCGTTTTGAATTTTAGGCATTTTTTGAAAATTTTGCTTTTCGTTGCAGTATACACCACTTTATAGAAAATTACGAAAAATACCCACACATATTTAGATTTTTCTCGTAAAGTATTAGCTCGATTGCAATGGTTGTTAGTTTTCTGAGTTCTAATTTACATCCCCTAGGTGCTGGTATACTTCGTTTTGAATTTTAGGCCTTTTTTGAGAATTTAGCTTTTAGTTGCAGTATACACCACTTTATAGAAAATTACGAAAAATACCCCATATTTATATATTTCTCGTAAAGTATTAGCTCGATTGCAATGGTTGTTAGTTTTCTGAATTCTAAGTTACATCCCCTAGGTGCTGGTATACTTCGTTTTGAATTTAAGGCCTTTTTTGGGAATTTAGCTTTTAGTTGCAGTATACACCACTTTATAGAAAATTACGAAAAATACCCACACATATTCAGATTTTTCTCGTAAAGTATTAGCTCGATTGCAATGGTTGTTAGTTTTCTGAATTCTAAGTTACATCCCCTAGGTGCTGGTATACTTCGTTTTGAATTTAAGGCCTTTTTTGGGAATTTAGCTTTTAGTTGCAGTATACACCACTTTATAGAAAATTACGAAAAATACCCACACATATTCAGATTTTTTTTCGTAAAGTATTAGCTCGATTGCAATGGTTGTTAGTTTTCTGAGTTCTAATTTACATCCCCTAGGTGCTGGTATACTTCGTTTTGAATTTTAGGCCTTTTTTGAAAATTTTGCTTTTCGTTGCAGTATACACCACTTTATAGAAAATTACGAAAAATACCCACACATATTTAGATTTTTCTCGTAAAGTATTAGCTCGATTGCAATGGTTGTTAGTTTTCTGAGTTCTAATTTACATCCCCTAGGTGCTGGTATACTTCGTTTTGAATTTTAGGCCTTTTTTGAAAATTTTGCTTTTCGTTGCAGTATACACCACTTTATAGAAAATTACGAAAAATACCCACACATATTTAGATTTTTCTCGTAAAGTATTAGCTCGATTGCAATGGTTGTTAGTTTTCTGAATTCTAATTTACATCCCCTAGGTGCTGGTATACTTCGTTTTGAATTTTAGGCCTTTTTTGGGAATTTAGCTTTTAGTTGCAGTATACACCACTTTATAGAAAATTACCAAAAATACCAACACATATTTAGATATTTCTCGTAAAGTATTAGCTCGATTGCAATGGTTGTTAGTTTTCTGAATTCTAATTTACATCTCCTAGGTGCTGGCATTTTTCGTTTTGAATTTTAGGCCTTTTTTGAGAATTTAGGTTTTAGTTGCAGTATACACCACTTTATAGAAAATTACGAAAAATACCCACACATATTTAGATATTTCTCTTAAAGTATTAGCTCGATTGCAATGGTTGTTAGTTTTCTGAATTCTAATTTACATCCCCTAGGTGCTGGTATACTTCGTTTTGAATTTAAGGCCTTTTTTGAGAATTTAGCTTTTAGTTGCAGTATACACCACTTTATAGAAAATTACGAAAAATACCCACACATATTTAGATATTTCTCTTAAAGTATTAGCTCGATTGCAATGGTTGTTAGTTTTCTGAATTCTAATTTACATCCCCTAGGTGCTGGTATACTTCGTTTTGAATTTTAGGCCTTTTTTGGGAATTTAGCTTTTAGTTGCAGTATACACCACTTTATAGAAAATTACCAAAAATACCCACACATATTTAGATATTTCTCTTAAAGTATTAGCTCGATTGCAATGGTTGTTAGTTTTCTGAATTCTAATTTACATCCCCTAGGTGCTGGCATTTTTCGTTTTGAATTTTAGGCCTTTTTTGAGAATTTAGCTTTTAGTTGCAGTATACACCACTTTATAGAAAATTACCAAAAATACCCACACATATTTAGATATTTCTCTTAAAGTATTAGCTCGATTGCAATGGTTGTTAGTTTTCTGAATTCTAAGTTACATCCCCTAGGTGCTGGTATACTTCGTTTTGAATTTAAGGCCTTTTTTGGGAATTTAGCTTTTAGTTGCAGTATACACCACTTTATAGAAAATTACGAAAAATACCCACACATATTCAGATTTTTTTTCGTAAAGTATTAGCTCGATTGCAATGGTTGTTAGTTTTCTGAGTTCTAATTTACATCCCCTAGGTGCTGGTATACTTCGTTTTGAATTTTAGGCCTTTTTTGAAAATTTTGCTTTTCGTTGCAGTATACACCACTTTATAGAAAATTACGAAAAATACCCACACATATTTAGATTTTTCTCGTAAAGTATTAGCTCGATTGCAATGGTTGTTAGTTTTCTGAGTTCTAATTTACATCCCCTAGGTGCTGGTATACTTCGTTTTGAATTTTAGGCCTTTTTTGAAAATTTTGCTTTTCGTTGCAGTATACACCACTTTATAGAAAATTACGAAAAATACCCACACATATTTAGATTTTTCTCGTAAAGTATTAGCTCGATTGCAATGGTTGTTAGTTTTCTGAATTCTAATTTACATCCCCTAGGTGCTGGCATTTTTCGTTTTGAATTTTAGGCCTTTTTTGAAAATTTAGCTTTTAGTTGCAGTATACACCACTTTATAGAAAATTACGAAAAATACCCACACATATTTAGATTTTTCTCGTAAAGTATTAGCTCGATTGCAATGGTTGTTAGTTTTCTGAATTCTAATTTACATCCCCTAGGTGCTGGTATACTTCGTTTTGAATTTAAGGCCTTTTTTGAGAATTTAGCTTTTAGTTGCAGTATACACCACTTTATAGAAAATTACGAAAAATACCCACACATATTTAGATATTTCTCTTAAAGTATTAGCTCGATTGCAATGGTTGTTAGTTTTCTGAATTCTAATTTACATCCCCTAGGTGCTGGTATACTTCGTTTTGAATTTTAGGCCTTTTTTGGGAATTTAGCTTTTAGTTGCAGTATACACCACTTTATAGAAAATTACGAAAAATACCCACACATATTTAGATTTTTCTCGTAAAGTATTAGCTCGATTGCAATGGTTGTTAGTTTTCTGAGTTCTAATTTACATCCCCTAGGTGCTGGCATTTTTCGTTTTGAATTTTAGGCATTTTTTGAAAATTTTGCTTTTCGTTGCAGTATACACCACTTTATAGAAAATTACGAAAAATACCCACACATATTTAGATTTTTCTCGTAAAGTATTAGCTCGATTGCAATGGTTGTTAGTTTTCTGAGTTCTAATTTACATCCCCTAGGTGCTGGCATTTTTCGTTTTGAATTTTAGGCCTTTTTTGAAAATTTTGCTTTTCGTTGCAGTATACACCACTTTATAGAAAATTACGAAAAATACCCACACATATTTAGATTTTTCTCGTAAAGTATTAGCTCGATTGCAATGGTTGTTAGTTTTCTGAATTCTAATTTACATCCCCTAGGTGCTGGTATACTTCGTTTTGAATTTTAGGCCTTTTTTGAAAATTTTGCTTTTCGTTGCAGTATACACCACTTTATAGAAAATTACGAAAAATACCCACACATATTTAGATTTTTCTCGTAAAGTATTAGCTCGATTGCAATGGTTGTTAGTTTTCTGAGTTCTAATTTACATCCCCTAGGTGCTGGTATACTTCGTTTTGAATTTTAGGCCTTTTTTGAAAATTTTGCTTTTCGTTGCAGTATACACCACTTTATAGAAAATTACGAAAAATACCCACACATATTTAGATTTTTCTCGTAAAGTATTAGCTCGATTGCAATGGTTGTTAGTTTTCTGAGTTCTAATTTACATCTCCTAGGTGCTGGCATTTTTTCGTTTTGAATTTGGGCCTTTTTTGAAAATTTTGCTTGTAGTTGCAGTATACACCACTTTATAGAAAATTGCGAAAAATACCCACATATATTTAGATTTTTCTCGTAAAGTATTAGCTCGATTGCAATGGTTGTTAGTTTTCTGAATTCTAATTTACATCCCCTAGGTGCTGGTATACTTCGTTTTGAATTTTAGGCCTTTTTTGAAAATTTTGCTTTTCGTTGCAGTATACACCACTTTATAGAAAATTACGAAAAATACCCACACATATTTAGATTTTTCTCGTAAAGTATTAGCTCGATTGCAATGGTTGTTAGTTTTCTGAGTTCTAATTTACATCTCCTAGGTGCTGGCATTTTTCGTTTTGAATTTTAGGCCTTTTTTGAGAATTTAGCTTTTAGTTGCAGTATACACCACTTTATAGAAAATTACCAAAAATACCCACACATATTTAGATATTTCTCTTAAAGTATTAGCTCGATTGCAATGGTTGTTAGTTTTCTGAATTCTAATTTACATCCCCTAGGTGCTGGTATACTTCGTTTTGAATTTTAGGCCTTTTTTGGGAATTTAGCTTTTAGTTGCAGTATACACCACTTTATAGAAAATTACCAAAAATACCCACACATATTTAGATATTTCTCTTAAAGTATTAGCTCGATTGCAATGGTTGTTAGTTTTCTGAATTCTAATTTACATCCCCTAGGTGCTGGTGTACTTCGTTTTGAATTTTAGGCCTTTTTTGGGAATTTAGCTTTTAGTTGCAGTATACACCACTTTATAGAAAATTACCAAAAATACCCACACATATTTAGATATTTCTCGTAAAGTATTAGCTCGATTGCAATGGTTGTTAGTTTTCTGAATTCTAATTTACATCTCCTAGGTGCTGGCATTTTTCGTTTTGAATTTTAGGCCTTTTTTGAGAATTTAGGTTTTAGTTGCAGTATACACCACTTTATAGAAAATTACCAAAAATACCCACACATATTTAGATATTTCTCTTAAAGTATTAGCTCGATTGCAATGGTTGTTAGTTTTCTGAATTCTAATTTACATCCCCTAGGTGCTGGTATACTTCGTTTTGAATTTTAGGCCTTTTTTGGGAATTTAGCTTTTAGTTGCAGTATACACCACTTTATAGAAAATTACCAAAAATACCCACACATATTAAGATATTTCTCGTAAAGTATTAGCTCGATTGCAATGGTTGTTAGTTTTCTGAATTCTAATTTACATCCCCTAGGTGCTGGTATACTTCGTTTTGAATTTTAGGCCTTTTTTGGGAATTTAGCTTTTAGTTGCAGTATACACCACTTTATAGAAAATTACGAAAAATACCCACACATATTTAGATTTTTCTCGT
Organism: Epistrophe grossulariae; assembly: GCA_929447395.1. Lineage (NCBI taxonomy): Eukaryota > Metazoa > Arthropoda > Insecta > Diptera > Syrphidae > Epistrophe > Epistrophe grossulariae. The sequence goes on from CAKNBH010000025.1 coordinate 14,613, forward strand.
AAAGTATTAGCTCGATTGCAATGGTTGTTAGTTTTCTGAATTCTAATTTACATCCCCTAGGTGCTGGCATTTTTCGTTTTGAATTTTAGGCCTTTTTTGAAAATTTAGCTTTTAGTTGCAGTATACACCACTTTATAGAAAATTACGAAAAATACCCACACATATTTAGATTTTTCTCGTAAAGTATTAGCTCGATTGCAATGGTTGTTAGTTTTCTGAATTCTAATTTACATCCCCTAGGTGCTGGTATACTTCGTTTTGAATTTAAGGCCTTTTTTGAGAATTTAGCTTTTAGTTGCAGTATACACCACTTTATAGAAAATTACGAAAAATACCCACACATATTTAGATATTTCTCTTAAAGTATTAGCTCGATTGCAATGGTTGTTAGTTTTCTGAATTCTAATTTACATCCCCTAGGTGCTGGTATACTTCGTTTTGAATTTTAGGCCTTTTTTGGGAATTTAGCTTTTAGTTGCAGTATACACCACTTTATAGAAAATTACCAAAAATACCCACACATATTTAGATATTTCTCTTAAAGTATTAGCTCGATTGCAATGGTTGTTAGTTTTCTGAATTCTAATTTACATCCCCTAGGTGCTGGTGTACTTCGTTTTGAATTTTAGGCCTTTTTTGGGAATTTAGCTTTTCGTTGCAGTATACACCACTTTATAGAAAATTACGAAAAATACCCACACATATTTAGATTTTTCTCGTAAAGTATTAGCTCGATTGCAATGGTTGTTAGTTTTCTGAGTTCTAATTTACATCTCCTAGGTGCTGGCATTTTTCGTTTTGAATTTTAGGCCTTTTTTGAGAATTTAGCTTTTAGTTGCAGTATACACCACTTTATAGAAAATTACCAAAAATACCCACACATATTTAGATATTTCTCTTAAAGTATTAGCTCGATTGCAATGGTTGTTAGTTTTCTGAATTCTAATTTACATCCCCTAGGTGCTGGTATACTTCGTTTTGAATTTTAGGCCTTTTTTGGGAATTTAGCTTTTAGTTGCAGTATACACCACTTTATAGAAAATTACCAAAAATACCCACACATATTTAGATATTTCTCTTAAAGTATTAGCTCGATTGCAATGGTTGTTAGTTTTCTGAATTCTAATTTACATCCCCTAGGTGCTGGTGTACTTCGTTTTGAATTTTAGGCCTTTTTTGTGAATTTAGCTTTTAGTTGCAGTATACACCACTTTATAGAAAATTACCAAAAATACCCACACATATTTAGATATTTCTCGTAAAGTATTAGCTCGATTGCAATGGTTGTTAGTTTTCTGAATTCTAATTTACATCTCCTAGGTGCTGGCATTTTTCGTTTTGAATTTTAGGCCTTTTTTGAGAATTTAGGTTTTAGTTGCAGTATACACCACTTTATAGAAAATTACGAAAAATACCCACACATATTTAGATATTTCTCTTAAAGTATTAGCTCGATTGCAATGGTTGTTAGTTTTCTGAATTCTAATTTACATCCCCTAGGTGCTGGTATACTTCGTTTTGAATTTTAGGCCTTTTTTGGGAATTTAGCTTTTAGTTGCAGTATACACCACTTTATAGAAAATTACCAAAAATACCTTTTACCTTTTTTGAGAATTTAGGTTTTAGTTGCAGTATACACCACTTTATAGAAAATTACCAAAAATACCCACACATATTTAGATATTTCTCTTAAAGTATTAGCTCGATTGCAATGGTTGTTAGTTTTCTGAATTCTAATTTACATCCCCTAGGTGCTGGTATACTTCGTTTTGAATTTTAGGCCTTTTTTGGGAATTTAGCTTTTAGTTGCAGTATACACCACTTTATAGAAAATTACCAAAAATACCCACACATATTAAGATATTTCTCGTAAAGTATTAGCTCGATTGCAATGGTTGTTAGTTTTCTGAATTCTAATTTACATCCCCTAGGTGCTGGTATACTTCGTTTTGAATTTTAGGCCTTTTTTGGGAATTTAGCTTTTAGTTGCAGTATACACCACTTTATAGAAAATTACCAAAAATACCAACACATATTTAGATATTTCTCGTAAAGTATTAGCTCGATTGCAATGGTTGTTAGTTTTCTGAATTCTAATTTACATCTCCTAGGTGCTGGCATTTTTCGTTTTGAATTTTAGGCCTTTTTTGAGAATTTAGGTTTTAGTTGCAGTATACACCACTTTATAGAAAATTACGAAAAATACCCACACATATTTAGATATTTCTCTTAAAGTATTAGCTCGATTGCAATGGTTGTTAGTTTTCTGAATTCTAATTTACATCCCCTAGGTGCTGGTATACTTCGTTTTGAATTTTAGGCCTTTTTTGGGAATTTAGCTTTTAGTTGCAGTATACACCACTTTATAGAAAATTACCAAAAATACCCACACATATTTAGATATTTCTCTTAAAGTATTAGCTCGATTGCAATGGTTGTTAGTTTTCTGAATTCTAATTTACATCCCCTAGGTGCTGGTGTACTTCGTTTTGAATTTTAGGCCTTTTTTGGGAATTTAGCTTTTAGTTGCAGTATACACCACTTTATAGAAAATTACCAAAAATACCCACACATATTTAGATATTTCTCGTAAAGTATTAGCTCGATTGCAATGGTTGTTAGTTTTCTGAATTCTAATTTACATCTCCTAGGTGCTGGCATTTTTCGTTTTGAATTTTAGGCCTTTTTTGAGAATTTAGGTTTTAGTTGCAGTATACACCACTTTATAGAAAATTACCAAAAATACCCACACATATTTAGATATTTCTCTTAAAGTATTAGCTCGATTGCAATGGTTGTTAGTTTTCTGAATTCTAATTTACATCTCCTAGGTGCTGGCATTTTTCGTTTTGAATTTTAGGCCTTTTTTGAGAATTTAGGTTTTAGTTGCAGTATACACCACTTTATAGAAAATTACGAAAAATACCCACACATATTTAGATATTTCTCTTAAAGTATTAGCTCGATTGCAATGGTTGTTAGTTTTCTGAGTTCTAATTTACATCCCCTATGTGCTGGCATTTTTCGTTTTGAATTTTAGGCCTTTTTTGAAAATTTTGCTTTTCGTTGCAGTATACACCACTTTATAGAAAATTACGAAAAATACCCACACATATTTAGATTTTTCTCGTAAAGTATTAGCTCGATTGCAATGGTTGTTAGTTTTCTGAATTTTAATTTACATCCCCTAGGTGCCGGCATTTTTCGTTTTGAATTTTAGGCCTTTTTTGAGAATTTAGCTTCTAGTTGCAGTATACACCACTTTATAGAAAATTACGAAAAATACCCACACATATTTATATATTTCTCGTAAAGTATTAGCTCGATTGCAATGGTTGTTAGTTTTCTGAGTTCTAATTTACATCCCCTAGGTGCTGGTATACTTCGTTTTGAATTTTAGGCCTTTTTTGAAAATTTTGCTTTTCGTTGCAGTATACACCACTTTATAGAAAATTACGAAAAATACCCACACACATTTTGATTTTTCTCTTATATTATTTTTTTTCTTCGGGAAAAAGACTTAGACAAATTTTATGAAATTTTCAATATTTATTCTTGGGGAAAAAGACTTAGAAAAATTTTAGGAAATTTTCAATATTTTTTCTTCAGGAAAAACTTACAAAAATTTTAGGACTTAGAAAAATTTTCAATATTTTTCTTCGGGAAAAAACTTAGAAATATTTTAGGACTTAGAAAAATTTTCAATATTTTTTCTTCGGGAAAAAGACTTAGAAAAATTTTAGGAAATTTTCAATATTTTTTTTTTCGGGAAAAACTTAGAAAAATTTTAGGACTTAGAAAAATTTTCAATATTTTTTCTTCAGGAAAAAACTTGGAAAACTTTTAGGACTTAGAAAAATTTTCAATATTTTTTCTTCGGGAAAAAGACTTAGAAAAATTTTAGGAAATTTTCAATATTTTTTTTTTCGGGAAAAACTTAGAAAAATTTTAGGACTTAGAAAAATTTTAGGACTTAGAAAAATTTTCACTATTTTTTTTTTTTTCAGGAAAAAACTTAGAAAACTTTTAGGACTTAGAAAAATTTTCAATATTTTTTCTTCGGGAAAAAGACTTAGAAAAATTTTAGGACTTAGAAAAATTTTCAATATTTTTCTTCGGGAAAAAACTTAGAAATATTTTAGGACTTAGAAAAATTTTCAATATTTTTTCTTCGGGAAAAAGACTTAGAAAAATTTTAGGAAATTTTCCATATTTTTTTTTTTCGGGAAAAACTTAGAAAAATTTTAGGACTTAGAAAAATTTTCAATATTTTTTCTTCAGGAAAAAACTTAGAAAACTTTTAGGATTTAGAAAAATTTTCAATATTTTTTCTTCGGGAAAAAGACTTAGAAAAATTTTAGGAAATTTTCAATATTTTTTTTTTCGGGAAAAACTTAGAAAATTTTAGGACTTAGAAAAATTTTCAATATTTTTTTTTTTTCAGGAAAAAACTTAGAAAACTTTTAGGACTTAGAAAAATTTTCAATATTTTTTCTTCGGGAAAAAGACTTAGAAAAATTTTAGGACTTAGAAAAATTTTCAATATTTTTTCTTCGGGAAAAAGACTTAGAAAAATTTTAGGACTTAGAAAAATTTTCAATATTTTTTCTTCCAGTTATCCGAGGCTCGCTAAAGTGAAACTTTTTTTAGTTATTGTAGGTTCGCTTAAGTGAAAAACCCCAGATTTTTTGTCGTTTCACTTAAGTTAATACCGTTATTTAACTGGATTGCATTGGTTCTTTTTTCTGAATTCTGATTTACATCCCCTTGGTGCTGGCGTTTTACAAATTAGCTTTTAGTCAAAAATCTTTTAACGTACATTCGGAGGCTTAAAGTCGAAAGAATATACATACCAGCTAGCTACGAAAAACAAAAATTTCTCTTGATTTCAATAGATATAAATATGAATAACATATTTCTATATGACATAGTATAATATAAAAATTAAATTCATATTCACAGTTACCTAGCTGAAAATGCATTGCTTCATCTGTTTTAAAGAATTCAATTGTTTGAATAGTTTGTTCAGTCATTTAAAAATTCTACATGGCTGTGATAAAAAAAGTAATTTAAAATGCTTTGAAAAATCTTGTGAACAGGTTTTTAATGGATTATCTTCATACAAAAGGCATTTACGTATCCATTTAAAGCATAAAATATTGGAAACACAAGATGATAATTATGTTGATGCACAAGAAATTTTAAATTTAAATACTTACAAATCATCTAGTGTATGTGGAAACATATTACAATACAATCGTGATTCATCAAACAATGTACAGCAATTACCAACAGTTAGTGGCAGTGCAAAAAACATTGAAGCACCATCGCACAAAAGCATAATAGAAAACAGCATGGTTCAGTTCGTTTTAAACCTTTACAACAACAATAATTTTACTAGAAAAGATGCAGTTACTATACAAAAAGCTCTTGATAATTTGATTCTGTCACCTCTATTTGAAATAATGTTTAATGTTGAATTGTGTGAGAATGACAGAAAAAAAATAGAAAACATTATTAACGAATATAAACACATTTTTAATGAATTAAATACTGAGTATAAACTACAAAAATTTCTAGAAAATCGAGATTTATATAAAAAACCTACAGAATTTGACATTAACAGAGAAATTTCTCATGTTATGAAGAACGGAGAGAGCAGTTTAGAAGAAAAAGTGGAAAAAGGTATTCTTATGGACTTGAAATTTGAATTTCGGAAAATTTTTGAAAAACCAGAAAATCAAGAAGTACTTACAACATTTTTGAACGAACAAAATCAGACTTCAAACATGAGTAATTTTATGAAAGGAAAATTATGGCAACAAAAGAAAGCTATGTATAGAAATAGAAATTTAGTTCCATACTTTCTTTTCGCAGACGATTTTGAAGTAAACAACCCACTTGGATCACATAATGGAGTTCACAAATTAACAGGAGTGTATTTTTCCATTCCAATATTTGAAAATTATTATAAAGTCAGTGATATTTATCTGGGTGCTTTAATTAAAGCTCATGATATTAAAGTCTATGGAAATGACTTGACAATTCATAACCTTGTTCAAGAAATTATATCTCTAGAAGATGAAGGCATTGAACTGACCTTAAATAATCGGAAAACAAGAATTTTTTTGATAATGGGGATTATCTTGGGAGACAACTTGGGACTAAACCAAATCTTAGAGTTTAGCAAATCTTTCTCTTCAAACCACTTCTGCAGGTTTTGTTTGGCACCCAGTGAATTAACCAAAGTTATGTGCAAAGAGGATTCAACATTAATAAGAACTGAAGAAAATTATAATGAAAATTTATCTGGCGATTTTTCATCGAATGGAGTTTACAAAAACTCAATTTTAAACAAAATTCCTTCTTTTCATGTTGTAACAAATTTTTCAGTAGATCTTATGCATGATGTATTTGAAGGCGTTGCACATTATAATCTTACACATGTCATAGAATATTATATCAAAAACAAAGTATTTACATTAGACGAGCTTAACCAATATAAGTCAACATTTTCCTATGGAGATACTGAAAAAGGAAATGTTTTTAAAGATATTAGTTCACAACACCTAAAAAGAAAAAAACTTAATGCTTCAGCAAGAGAAATGTGGACATTCATTCATTATTTTCCTTTGATTGTCGGTCACTTGATTCCAGCTAATGATGAAGTTTGGGAATTTGTTCTTATTTTTGTAAAAATAATTGATATATTACTTTTGCCATATTGTAATGATTATACCTTACATGAACTTGAAAATCTTATTGAAAAACACAACATGTTATATCAAAAATTATTTGGTGATACTTTAAAACCAAAACATCACAACCTTATCCACTATCCACGGATCATACAGTATTCTGGGCTTCCAAGATATTATTGGTCATTTTTGTTTGAAGCAAAACATCAGGAGCTGAAATCATATAGTAAAGTCACATCTAGCCGCAAAAATATTTTACTTTCTATTGCAACGAAATTCCAATTCAAATTTGCTTATAAAACTATTAAACCAAGAGAAAACTTCATTCAGTATTCGAACCATGATGAAATAGCTAATGTTACTGAGAACATAAATTGTTTAAATTCCAATATATTAAATGTTAATTCAAAACACTTTGAAAGAATTGAATATCTTGGAACAATATACAAAAAAGGTCATTACTTGTCTATTACAAATGAATTAAACGTGCAATTCTTTTTAATAGTGACAATGATTATAAATGAAAATAAAACATTACACATACTTTGCAAAGAAATACCAACAATATTTAGCGATCATTATATGTCATTTGAAAAAATAAAAACAAAGTCAAGAAGTTTTTTTAATTAAATCAATCAAAGACTTTGATGGGCCACCAGTTACTTCTCATAAAAATTTATATGGTAGTGACTTTATTCGAAAAAAAAATTTCTTTTGTAGATAGTAACAACAGTAAAAAATGAACTCGAAAAACCAAAATATTACAAGTAAACTTCAGAATCCACCCTGCATTCTGAAATATCTGTTGAAGACAAAACAGATACTCAAAAACGCAAGCAATGAACAGAATCTTCCATCAATCATGATTTTCAATTCAGAAGGCGAGCTATCGTTTTCTCAATACAAATGAAACAGAACACAACATTGGAGTTGAAATTGTTGAAAAAAAACCTCCAACCAGAACAAAACGATGATGACTTGTCAAAATTGCTGAAATCATGGGAGCTCTATGATCAACTTTATATGTTTCTAAAAGGTAAAATTTCTTAAATTTTAAACGTTTTTCAAAAGAATAGTTTTATTTTATTAACAGAAAAGAATATTAATATTGAGGGCTTAAAATGCATGAAAGAGAGGCATATTGACCAATTATTTTCGGAACATTGGGACTTCAATACAAAAATGATCTTTGAGGCCAAGTTATCTTTGTGGCAAACCGACAATGTAAGTTATACGAAGTGAATACTATTTTTAATTATTAACTGTTATATTTTTTCATAATGTTAACAGGGGATATTTCCTGTATGTCTTAAACCCCAAATATATTGACAAAACAATTCTCTGTTGAATCGTGGCTTAACAGCATGAGTAGCCCATCAGCACACAGTAATACCTCGGATTCTGATGTAAGTGTGAATGTTTATATCTATAGTTAACTCTTATAAAGAAATAATTACTTAGTACTCAGGAAATATCACCACTTTTAAAAGTAGTTTTTATTCCCATACAAGGTGAGAACGAAGTCCACTTTCTAATGGGAATTTAATACACATTTGAAAATACGAAAAGAGAACTTACTGTAGCTATTAAAACAAGTACAAAACTGAAAAGTGGATTTACCTTATTGGCAACTTTTTGAGATCAGCCCAATGATAGGCTTATCTCAATGAATAAACCAT
>CAKNBH010000026.1:0-44771 GCA_929447395.1 Epistrophe grossulariae
AACCGGTTTCTATTTCTATTATAGAGATGAAATTATTTACTATTGGTTTGTTTGTTTTTTTGTTTATTTGTTCTAGAGTATTGTTTTGGTAGGTATGATGATAGAAGATTTAATTATGCAACCAATGATTAATAAAAGCGACAAATGCATTTATGTGGATTACATTCATAATATAAACTACACACTACAACGGAAAGTTTGGGACAGTGCAGTTGTTGTAAAATTGTTTTAAAAAGGATGGATCTTTTGTTTTTAGCTGGGAAACAGCTGAATTGAAAAAATAAAGTTTCAAACAGTCATCGAAATGATTTCAATTCGGCAATACGCATAGCATTTACATATATAGGTATGTACATACTATGTACTATGTAGACTGTATACAGGTAGGTAAGGTACATATAAATAAATCCTATTTCATTGGATGATGACGACGTTATTATAACAATACTTATTGAAAAACAAAATATTTTATGTAGGAACCTACTTATGTACATTTAAATAATTATTAATTTATGATGTATTAATCAAAGATACTGTTAAATCGAAATTTTAATCCAATTCATACACGGCTTTAATTGGTCGCATTTTATTTCCCCATATCAGGGTTTAGCGAAGCCATTACAGAAAAAATGGAGTTTCCATACAAACTATCCATAACAAGTAAGTAATTTCCGTCGGCGATAAAGTTTTTCTCCGTGCTAACGTTAAATTATCCGGGTTTAGCTAAGCCTTTTGGGGATAAGTTTTTGTTGCATTTAACATAATATGTAAATTATTTAGTTAATTATTTAGACAAAGTTGGTGAGATTATCAACTTTACCACATAGTGCCTTGCCGTGAAGTTTGCAGTTGTTGCTTAGTGCGATATAGATCATACAATTTCCTACAAATAAAGCTACGCCCAAACCAACGCGATGACGGTGGCGATCACAATAAAAATGTGTGTGCCACATATAAAAATCAAAGGAGTGGCACACTTCAACAGCGTAGATATGTGGCTCTCGTTTGATTTATATGTGCAACATGATTTTTATCGTGATCGCCACCGCCATCGCGTTGGTTTGTGGATGCCTTAAGTCGTGAAGTTCAGTTCCACTGAAGTGCAGTTCCGACGGGTGCGGTCTTACATTAACACCCATATTATTCACTCGATGCATACAGATTAAAACTTAAATCCGGAGGTGAAGTATACAAATACAATGTTAATATGTACATCCCGGCTTAAGTTGTAATCTGGATGTATAAAGTGAATAATATGGTCGTTAGAGAAACGAATATAAATTTGCAAACAAATTAATAAATCTTTACTTACAATTTGTTCCCACAATTAAATGTATCCATTTAAGGTGCAGTGAGCACTAGTAAATTCGTTCCAGCCGTTCTTATACTTTTTGAACATACCCATTGAGATTTGAAAATAACCGACATTTTCGTGGTAGATTGACGCCAAGTGAGAATGTGTGCAAATAAATCGTGGTAAATGGACGCCAACTGAGAATGTGTGCGTGTTTTATGTAAACCAGGCGTTTTTCAGCTTGTAGGCAAACTGGGTTTACAGCCCAGGATTCATAACTTTATATTCAGTATCTTTGGTATTAATAAGTTATATGTTTTTTATTTTTTGTTTAACGTAATCGTACCTATTTATTTTTGTTCATTTACTTTTATTTCATTTTGTTTTCAAACCATGTTCCTAGTTCCTACTTAATTTGATTTATTCAATAAAAAAAAACAAATTAATTAGGTACTTTTATTTATCTTAAAGGATCATAATCCACAAACTCACTGCTGCTTAAGTCGTCACGCTGAAAAAGGCAATTGAAAATCACAAAAACCAACCACCAAATTTCGCACAGCAGAGTTTAGGATATCCAATACCCATCCACCGTCAACCAGAGAGAAGGAACTAATAGAGAGAGTCAAATTCGACGGTGGCTCTCTTTTAGCCTACAAGCTACGATGTTGCGACTTGCGCACCATCTTGCATATGTATAATTATTAACTCCATATCGTTATGCGAAAAGATTTTGTATGTAGATATGTATGCAGGTATACCTATATTTTGATGTAAAACCTGGGTTTTTATTTTTGATTTTGAATTTTTGTGGAAAATCAATTATCAAATAAAAGCGACGTTGCATAGATTCATTATTTCTGTGCGGGAATTGTCTTGCAAGTTGCTATATTTCAGGTTGTAGGTAGCTGGTAGATATTGCATAATGTGGGTAGGTAGTTATTTATTTTGAATTATTTATTTATTTTTTTGAAAATCTTTTCTAATCCTAATACGGGTTGGGCCTTGGGGTCATTATTCTGTAGGTTTTCCAAAATTCTGAAAATCCAAACTTCTGTAAATTATAAAAGAAAACTTGTTTTAAAAATGAAAAAAAGGGCGCACTTTTTTTCACTATCAAAACAAATTTTCTTTTTTAATTTACAGAATTTTGAAATTCAGCATAATGGAGTTCGGAATAAAAAAAATTGTTTATTGGTATATACCTACTAAGCTTTCATTAGAGTCCAAATTAATTTATTTCAACATTTTCAGAAAAAGTGTGTTCATCTCAAGTTTTTTCACAGCTGATACAATTTAAAAATTCACTTTGATATGGATTGCATTATGGATTCTTGTTTTTTTTTTTCTATTTCCGTTCGATAACTCAATGTTCAATGTGTTCAATTTTTTAACATAATTTCCAACCTGTTTTTAGAAATGTGTATTTCGTAATTTACTTTAGAGTTTTTTAGGAGGTTTTAAACAAAATTATATAAATAACATAGTACTTAATTTTTTTATTTTGAAATTTTTTAAGTTGATTTTATAGTTAAATTACAACACAGTTTACACGTAGGTACCTTGTGGGAACGGTTATTATGGTTATTTTTAGTTTGACGCGAAAACAATTAATTTAGTGAAAACCAAAAGTAATTTTTCAGTAATTTTCAATGCAGTTAAACATTCTGTAAATCCAAAAACCCATAGTTTCCAAAATTCTATAAATCCAAAATTCCATTATTTTGGATTTACAGAATTTTGGAATACAGAATAATAGACTTACAGAATAATCAAATGCAGAATTATGTTCATACAGAATTTTCAATCCATTTACAGAATTTTGGTCATACAGAATTTTTAAATACAGAATAACGACCCGTTTCCTGCTAATACCTACTCCTGGCATCTATCTAATTCGGAGTGTTACATATGCATTTTCACCATATTTGAGTTAGGAATGTTTCCTTAGTGACAAAAAGGAGATCTTTCTGTTGGTGTAATTAAATCTGTCATATCTCTATTATTACTAAAGATATCAGTGTTTCAAATGATCTAAACGCACTTTTGTGAAAGAATTATAGTCAGTATTGGTCTGCCACATAAGCCTTTGTATTAGAAGGTCATAATTTTGTATGAACTTTTTTCAAATATCTTAAATGCTTTAAATGACCTATATACGTACATGGTTCAGTTTTGAAATGATCTATACATACAATTCTTTTTAAATACTTATTCATATGCATTATATATTTTCAGTATTTAAATGATACATACAAACCAAACTGCAAGTCAAATTTTCAAACATTAAATATGATTTCAGTACATAAGTGATACACACATACAATTCGTTAAGATTGAATCAAAAACTACTTATAACGGTACCAGTCATAAAACCTTTTTATTTTCGACTTTCTCGTTAACCGATTTCGATCAAAATATTCATGCAGATGGTCCTATTAAGTTTAAATTATTGCATACAAAAATTTTCAAAAAAAAGAAAATTGTAAAACAGGTTAATTAATTTGTTCTTGTTTGAAATAAGGTAATTCTTGTATGTTCATATTATAATTATTAAAAATATAAAATTTTTATTTATATTTCTTCTTTTTTTGTCTTTTGTAGGTATGTAGGGGAAGTGGGGGCAAGACCGCACATGGGGGCAAGACCGTTTTTGTACTATGTTGTATGAACAAAAATAGAAATGGCAACACTTAAAATGAAAAACACGTGGCTTTTGGTATGATCGATCATGTCTTCCAGTATGAGCTAATTCGGTTGAGATGGCGAGAAGTTACGGTAGTTTTTGTGATTTTTCGGCAAAACGTTATCGTTTGGGTGTAATTTAAGTTGCGCTCTTACCAGTAAAATACTTAAAATTATTAATTTTTTCTTTTTTTTTTACTAGAAAGTGGATGTTGGAAATTATTTGTTGTGAAAGAAAAGAGACATAGAGAAAAAAAAAATCATAAGAAACTCCGAGAAATTCAGGTAAGATCTGATTGGGGCAAAACCGCATATATGGGCGATCTTGCCTCTATGAAGTCTTGCCCCTATGCAGTCTTCCCCTATGCTGTATGCGGTTTTGCCCCCATGTTCATATTTTAGTATGTGTTCACTTTTCCTTAATATTTTTCTTTTTACTATGTTTTATAGTCAAATATGGTACGAAATCCAATCGAATCCAACTGATGGCTGGATTAATACACCACGTCCCCTGGGTGAGCTCACGAAGCTTGCGCTGGAGTTGGAGCAGATGAAGGCGTCATTATATCTGTGACTTTTGTCAATAGGTTGCATTTTAAAGGAAAAAACGGTCTGGCACCCAACAAACTTTGATGGGGTGGTTTTGCCCCCACATGGGGGCAAGACCTCTTTTTAACGATGTTTTTTATAAGTTTATTATCTTTTTTTAAATAATTTATTTTGTTGCTATTATAATTAAAGTTCCTTAAAGAAATGAAAGACTAAGTGAATAAAGAATTTATTTTTATCAAAAGACGTTTTCTAATGGTTTTTAAGGCAGTCAAACACTAAATGTGCGGTCTTGCTCCCACTTCCCCTAAACTATTTTTTATAGAATTTAAAAATCCTGAAATGTCGGATTTTAAGATGTCAGTCATGAACGAACAAGTTACCTTAGCTTGTTTTGTCTATGAAAAATAAAGTTTAACACAAAAAACAATAACCAAAATAAAAGAAAAGTAATTTAAAAAAAATGCATTTTTTTTACTTTTGTACAAAAATATCAAAAAAGACAATCGTGTTCCATATTTAAATGCCTCATAATTTGCTCAAATAGTGCCTCATACCGTACAAATACGCATTATTTGAGAAATAAAGTTATGCCACATATCCAATGAACCGATCGAAACAAAAATTTAATTGTAAGTAGAACCCAACAGCCTCTATTTTATAAAAAATTTTAATGGTTTATTTATTAAAGGTTTTTCTGGTATTCGAATTCAAACGTCATTTTCTCGAAACTAGGTTTTTGTCGTTAAGAGCACTCCAATACTGGTGTGACGAATTTCTTCAAAATAATAACCTATTTTTTTAAATAAGAAATCAATGTAAATAGCCATATAATGTTTTTTAATTAATAGGTACTTTATTAGATTAAGGGCTTTACACTTTTTTGTTTAAAAATTTAGAAATAATTACCTACGTATTTATTTTTATAAATTATTAGATAATGCTAAGTTAAGTACATACTAAATACCTACATAATTAGCTACAAATATTTAGTAATCATTTCATAAATACGTTATTTTTTGTTCTCTAAAAAAATTGTACAAACATTATTAGACCTGTTTCTGATACAAAACATAAAAATTTAATTCGGAAACAAATCATCTAACCGTTTTTGAATTATCGAATTTGAATTTTTTTTAACACAAAACTTGTTTTTTGGAAAATTTTGATGTTCATTAATATTTAGATTTAAAAAACTTCTTCAAAAAAAAATAGTTTAAATACGTTTATTATAGATGATGAGATAGGTATGTATATACCTAGTCGAAAATCAAAAAAATGGCCCAATGAGCAGTAGGTACTCTTAATGGATGATGCCTTTAACCACAGATAATAAACTATACAGATGTAGCATCCATATGGTAAAAAATTTCCATGAAAACGAAATTCGTCAAAAAAAAGAGCTTTCTTAAAAGTTCAACTTCTTAGAGAAGGGACAACATTTCAATTTATTTTCTCTACTGCTCTAACCTATGGGAGAGCTACACACGGAAAAAACGCACAATTTTGTTTTTGTTTTCTTATTTCTTTTACTACTTCAAGAGAAAACCTGTTTGCTTCTCTCTTTTTAGGAATCGTGTGTTTATTGTTTTTGTTTTCATGATCTTTAGTCGCTATGTGCTACCGCAGGTCAAATTTGAGACAAATTTGATATAAAAAAAATCTGAGTCCGGTATGCGGTTTTCAAATTGAGGATGAAAATCATCAACATGGTTAGATCTATATGTGTGCTTCATTATATACATATGTATTTTGCATGTGCGCTTATCAGTAGGAAATTTCATCCTCACTGAAAAATTTTGCTGAATTCAACATTGAAATCAAATGCCACTTCTTCGAAGAAACAGCAAGCACTAGTTTAGTTACTGTAAAGTAATGCATAGTTTCACCAGTTCATGGTTTTATGCACATTGTCTGCTTTGTAAATGGGCAAAATATCGAAACACTCCCTTCTTTTACCTGGCACACAAAAATCAAGTGAGTTCAATGTGGAATTAAAAGATTCTCTTTTAGTAAGTAAAATTATGCGATGATTCAATCGTTGAAAAGTAATGCATAAGTTCAGCAGTTCGTTGATCAAGTTCCACTCGTCTGCTTTGTAAAGTATACTTTGAGAGCGAAGAAAAAATAACTCTCCCACGACACTCTCTTTTTTGCTTGTTTTTTCCCTGAGCAAGAAAAGAATAAAAACTACCCTTTCCTTTACCTGACGCGATCAATATGAGGATTTCTGTGAAGAAAAGTAATGTATCTTTTCATCAGACATTTATCATGAACTCAGCATTAAAAGTGTATGAATTTAAAAAGTTCACTTAGAAAAATAAAATTCACAGTATGTTCATGCTTTGGTTTTTATAAGGGTCGGTAAAAATTGACCATAATTTGCGTCTTAGAGACGCATTTTGGAGTTTAGGTCAATTGACCTTTTAATTGAATTATGTTCAATCGTTCCACCTAAGGAGAAGTATTTTTCTAATTTATGAATAAAATATTTAGCGATTAAGCAACTCCCAATTCCCTATTGATTTCACTACTAAATGTTCATCATAATTTTCATTGAAAATAATAAATTTTAAGCTGACCAATAACTAAGTAACACTTAATTAGTGACTTTTTTGTTGAATATTCATCACATTTTTCATTGGCAAATATTGAGGTAGTGAAAAACAACTCCAAATTATTTAACGATTTCATAAAAGAATTTTCATCATATTTTTCATCAAAAATTAATTAAGTTACTTTTGTTTAAGTATTTCTTCGCTGAATATTCATCATATTTTTCACCGGAGTCCTCAGTCCAACTGGTGAATAAGCAACTTCCAAGGAGGTAGTGATTTAGTTGTGGAATTTTCATCAAGATGGTGGCATGTGCACCCCTCCAATGACATGCCCATGTTAAAATCCCCGATGTATTCCGCACAAAGGTAGCGGGTGCTACTCCCTTTCCTCAAGGAAGAAGCAAGATATTCACCATTGAATTTTTAGAAATTTCCCACTGGGATATTGAAATTGATTTTTTGAGAATGTTTTGAAAAAAATAATTGAAATAAAAATTAATTTAAATACTATAAACAAGAACGTTTCATTTAAGGAAATTTTATGTCAGTTTGCACAGGGAAGAGGTTTTTTTAAATTAGGTTATTTTTAATAGATTATATTTAATAGAATTTGGGTGGTTAAGTGGAAGAGCGTGCGTTGTATGCAATTATTTTCATCTAGATTTAATGGAGGATCGAATAGCTTTTGCCTAGATTCAATTCATTATTGGTCATATATCGGGGTGATGTTTGATTGAGGTAAATTTGTAAATTGTATTGGTATTTAAGGCGTGTTAAAGGAATTGTTTTTTAATTTTTTTTTAATTTCGTGTGTTTATGAAAAATATTTATTTGTTGAGGTTAATTTTTGTTGATTTTTAAATTTTGGTGATTTAATAGGGTGGGTTTTGATCAAGGAAGGTTTAAAGATTAGGACGAAGCATAAGCTTTACAATTTTGCTCAAAACGTTATATATTGTATAGATAGATACCTGTACAAAATATTTCGATTTTTAAAATGATAATTATGGAAGGCAGCTAAACGCCTAAAAAGACCACAAATTCAAAATCCGCCTGTCAAAGCACAAGACAGAAAATGGATTGTAAACCCGAAACAGAAAGCTGAAATCCTCGCGGAACATCTCTCGAATGTTTTTAAGCCCTTTCCAGAAAGCTCAGTTACAAATATTTAAAAAAATTTTGATAGAAACGACGAATTAGAAATTCTATTCTTCACACTCAGAGAAGTAAAAAGCATGTGTCAACACAAGCTATCAAATAAAAAAGCACTCGGGTATGATCTAGTTACTGCTCAGGTTTTTAAAGAAATGCCAACGCCTTCAAAAAACTCCAATATATAATAAACGAATGTCTTAAGCTCCGATATGTACCACATCATTGGAAAATTGCAGAAGTCATTGTTATTCCTAAGCAAGGAAAGCCACCAACAGATGTAACTTCCTACAGGCCAATATCTCTTATACCAATTATGGCAAAAGTTTTCGAAAAACTGCTCATGAAAAGGCTTAGCAAAGTAATAGAAGAAAGAAAAATAATCGTAAACCATCAGTTTGGATTCAGAAATAAATATTCCAAGATAGACCAAGTTCATCGAATTACGGATTTTGTTGAAAAGGTATCGAAGAAAAACAAGTATGTTCCGCTCTTTTGCTAGATGTTGCTCAAGCCTTTGACAAGGTTTGGGATTTGAGTACAAACTGCGTAGAGACCTCCCAAGGCAGCTCTACGAAACACTGAAATCCTATGTCCAGACCGATTCTAGTACCAACAATGTATTTGTTATATACTAGGAATATTCCAGTGGACAATTATGCAGTGCCTGATAAATGCGTTGTGAAGGCTTCAGACAAATTGCAAAATGCAACCGATAAAGTAAGGGATTGGACGCAACAATGGCGTATCAAAATAAATGAAACCAAATCAACTCATACAACCAACCAACCAACAAAAAGATTACACATAACAACAAAGATTTTTTTTCGGAAAAATAAGTACATTATATGTAGATAATCGGCATCCTGAATCTGAAAATGAAACCCATTTTCATCCATCAGCTTTAGTTTTTGAGATATGACACACGGATTCTCCTATAGAAAAAACCTGCCATGTGGCGAACAAAAATAAAATTTTTCTTCAGAAGCAACCAAAAATGATCTTTTCCATGAAAGTTGGTCTTTTGGCAGATGGTACATTAGAATAAATCCATTTATTGCGGTAATTTGAGTTAATACCATTTAAATTAACGAGGCAAAAATAACAATCATCATGGGTATTTTTTGATTTTCGCCAGTTCATTGGGGTATTGAGCTTCAAAGAACGTCTTGTTCTACTTGACCATAGTTGCAAACTAACAACACAGTTCCGACAAACAGTTTAAGGCACCCAGAGCTTACCTAAATTACACATTTGCATTTTGAAGTAATCAAAATAAGCTATTTTTACGAATTCTGTCACCAATTTTTAAAAAATTTTTAGCCTCATTCACCGCAAATGTTACAAAACCAGTGTGGGACATTAAAAAAACTTCTCCGTGATGTAGATATTGTTCTAATTTCTTCATAACTGGATATTAACACTGTACCAAACTACAATGTGCGACAACTCTAACTAAAATACAATAAAGCTTTGTAGCCAAAACTGAAGCTGATGGATTTAAACGGATGGTAGATTTAAATTTACCGTTTTTGAAGA
Organism: Epistrophe grossulariae; assembly: GCA_929447395.1. Classification (NCBI taxonomy): domain Eukaryota; kingdom Metazoa; phylum Arthropoda; class Insecta; order Diptera; family Syrphidae; genus Epistrophe; species Epistrophe grossulariae. The sequence goes on from CAKNBH010000026.1 coordinate 9,778, forward strand.
TAAGAGAAAAATTTTAAAAAAATCCGGAAAATTTTAAAAAGTTAAATTTTGTAGGTATGTGTTATTAATGTACAAATTTTTATTAACAATAAAGCTGTACCTTATGCCAATACTGCCAATTACCTTGGAATGACTTTGGTTGCCAAGCTTAAGTGGAAAGAGCACATCAAAGAGGATAGAGAAAAACTTAACCTATAATAGAAAAATGATTTGGTTACTCGGTAAGGATTCCGACCTATCTATCCAGAACAAAATAATGCTATACAAACAAATACTGAAACTAGTTTGGATTTATGGCATCCAACTGTGGGGTTGTACAAAGAAAATAAATGTTAAAACCATCCAAAAATTCCAAAACACCCTTCGTGGTATAAATGCCCCTTGGTATATTAGAAATAGTGATTTACTTCGTGACCTACAAATAGAAATGGTTACTGAAGTGATTAGAAAACACGCTGTATCACATACATAGTCATTTTAACTCCGAGATGGATACTGTATTAAATGTAAGAGAGAATGTTCGAAGAATAAGAAGAACAAAGCCTCATGAGCTGATGGTCTAAAAGCGATGGGAAAGTATTAAAACTTTAAACTTCCCTCAATGTGATTTTGAATTTAAGAAATAATTGTCGATCTTTCATAGATTTTCCGGTGGTTTTAGTGCGGTACAAGTCCCACACTACTTGGTACCGAATATTACCAAGTGTCTTTTGAAGATTTCTACCTGTGGAGAAATTTTTTTTTTGATTTGTAGGTAGGTAGGTATACCTAATCTACCTATCAGATCAAATTTAAATATTTTATTTTGTATTTGTTTCCTTTTACTAAACAACAGGTTCAAAATGTTGAAATGTATTAATAATCCCTAGAAATAAATTTTCTTAATATGTATAAGAAACTGGAAAATGATTATCTAAATAAAATTAAAAAAGATGTTTACCTAGCTATAATCAAAAAATGCGCCGATCTAACGAATATAGAATAGAACACGAAAACTACACAAAAAAAAAAGATATTTTTCCGTCATTATAAAAAAAACCTCCACCACTCAAAAAAAATTTTCTACCAACCCACATAAAGAATGTATCCAATATCCATGGATGCAAAGAAGAAAAAGAGTTCATGTACTTTTTATTTTTTGTCGTCAGCCTCAGACGACCTTAAAAAAAACCGTACATACAACACAGTAAACAAAAAAACAAACATAATCGCAATGTCTTTCGTCTTCCTCTCAATTGTTGCTGACTGCATAATATTGCAGAAACAAAATGACACGTTTTTATTCAATTTTTTCCCCAATCATTTCATTTCTATATCCTGAGTAACAGAGCAAGAGCGAAAACATATGAGCGAGCACACAAGAGAGAACTTTTTGCAAAAGCCAAATAGCTTTCTTTCTGTGCTTCACTATGAACAGGCAAAGAGCTTTCTTGCCTGTTGGTCGTCTGCGTGGTGTAAAAATAAATTGGGACATTTTTTTCTATGGTGATGCTACATCTGTAGAGTTTATTTATTATTATCTGTGCTTTAACTTTTCAATTTGTTTCTGTTGGTAGATCGTACTAATATTAGCTCGCAAAAATTTTATTTTTTTTATCAATATCTTAGAATTCGTTTTCGAGAAAAATAAGATTTTTTTTAACTGCTTTCTACTCCATACTATTCAATCAACTAAGCCACGTGAAAATTTAAATCCGAATTTAAATTAATTTAAATTCATGGCGCAAATTTTTAAACAGTTCTCGTTTAAGCAATAAACCCGACTCTAGTTAAAATAATCATTAATTTAAAAATTCTTGTTTAAATTTTTCTTAATTTTAAACATTTTAAACACTCTTCTAACTAAAGAACCTTTTTAACAAAACGTTAGCAAACTTTTGTGAAACACGCCTAATTTTGACAGCTGAATAAATCAAACAGAACGAAAAATAAAAAAAAAACAAAGAACCCAATCTGTAATTTTGCCGAGCTATAGGAAAGTGTTTCGATATTTTAAAACGTTAAAATAGTGAAAATAATACTAAATAAAAAAGTGAATAGTGAATACTTGCAATATTTTATAAAAAAAAACATAAAACAACATGAGTTGCTGCGTTAAATCGTGTAAAAACACCTATAATATGGACTTTTCAAATTTTTCTATTCACGGGCTGATTTTGTCTCATATTCCACATAAAGTATTGTGAAGTGATGTTTTTTAGGTTAATACATTATCTGAGAATACTTTTCAATTGATATTTCGTAGCATTTTGCTATAAAAAAGCAAATTGTTTGAAAATAAAAATACACTTCAATCACGATGAATTAGCTGAACCCGATCTGTGAAAATTGAAATTCTCGTCCAGGGTAGCATTAGTTTTTGTTGGTGATGGCAAGGCGCAAATTCATTGAGCGCCCGTAGTGCAGAGTAATTTTACTTACTTTATGAGGAATATGAGACACAGCTTACCTGTGAAATGAACAAAAATTACTCTGCTTGTTATAGGTGTTTTTACAGCATTTAACGCAGCACCGCGTGTAGTTTCCTATTTTTGTACATTCTTGTATTGCATATAGTCACTTTAATTACATTTATATCACTTGTTTCTTAATTTTCTAAGCTTTTTTTACTATTTTAACGATTTTAAATTTCAAAAAAATCCTAAAACAGATCCAAATTCCTTTGGGTGCCCCAGCATTTAGCTGTCTAACTGCACGCCTTCCCTGTGTAGATGCATTTGTGTTTGTGTAACTCACACTCACAGTGATAATTTCCCACAGATAAAGCATACTTTAAAAAGATAGAGAAGCGTTTTGCTGGTTTTAAAGTTAGAAGACCTCTTTAACGCTAAAGTATACTTTATGTCGTTTAAAATTTACAAAGAGCCGACTCTCATTCTAAAGTTGTTATTTAGAGCCGACTCGCATTTCAAAGTTGATTTAGAGCCGCGTTAAAATGTTTAAAATTTTGCGCCCATGTACTTACACCGCGACTTAAGTTTAAATCTGGTTTAATCGAGTGAATTTTATTGTGGTTAGACTTGTATGGTAGGTTCCATTATTTTTAGTTATAAGAATAATTTTGTTCTTACATCTTCTAGATAACATTAAAAACTGCTTGCTGCTCAGTTTAACAATGGCTGGCTTTTGAAGTATTAAATTTTCAAAAAAATGTTTAAACGTTTTTAAAAACTAAAAATATTATTTTTTGAAAATATAACTAGCTACGATACTATTAAAACTTTAAATTATACAAAATTGATTTAAATCAGTTGAACTATTTTCGAAAATTAAAAAACTAATTTTATGGAAAATGCCAATTACATATTATAAGTACTTATTTGATATTGTTGTATTTTTTTACCAAAAGGTAGCCTAACATAACACGCGAGAAAAATAAGATTTTTTATAAATATTTTTAGGTAGGTACTTTATTTGTTTTCTTACTTTAAATTTTAACGCAAATACCAAAAAACATTCCCCACTAATAAAATTTAAATTTTTGTGAGTCGCAAAAATATATCAGATGCTAAGCTAGCTTAGTATTCCTTGCGTTCGGTAAACTATCAGATAGGCTATCCACGCATCCAAACATTTTCAGATACGTGGGGTTGTTGTTGCATCAGCTGTTTTGTCACAAGGGATTACAACAACACAAACCTATCCGGATAGCTTTGGATTGATCCCCGAACGTGACCAATTATAGTATATTGTAATTGTGATAGTACCTATATAAATGTATAGTAAAGTAGTTTAATAATTTAGCTTTTATTTAAACCATAAAAAATCTAACCATTAGAACTCAAGTTATATAGGTAAGTCTTAAAACCGACTTCCCGGAATTAGTGAGTTCACTTGCAATTCTAGTAAGGTACCTCAAACCTGATAATTTATCTTATGTAGGTTAGGTACCACCAACATAAGTACCGATGCATTTTTTGTACCTATTAAATAATTTTATTTTCATTAAATTTTGAATTTATAAATAAATACCTAAACAATAAAAACAATAATTTTTAACATTTTACCTTTATCTTAAGACCTTAATCTTACAGATCCGACTAATAGAACAGAAGTTATAAGTCAACCAAACCAACCAAATCGATTCTTTTCTATTCTATTGAATAAAATTACCAACAAAATGTACTCTACCCACTCATAAGATTTCTTAAAAGGGTCAATTAAACGTGCATGAAAAAATTTTTTTAAATTAAATTTTTGTTTCCAATAAATTTTAAATTAATTACGTTTTTTCACACATATTTTTTTGTTACTCCGCAATGATTTTGTAAAACAAATGTAGCCTGACATTCTACTCAAATTTTAAGGCCTTAACCTTAATGATCCGATTATAACAACAAAAGTTTTCAGCCAACCAAACCAACCATAAGGGGACCTTTGCAATACATAATTATTATGAATGAAAAATATCCACCACAAATGTAATACCTACATTTTTTACAATTTTTCCCGATGTGACGCCAATTTGCAAGGTTGTGGTTTTAACATTGAAAATGTTTATAGGGTCGTTTTTTAACATTGAAAATGTTTGTAGGGTCGTTTTGACAAAAATATGGTGTTACCAAAATGATTAAATGAACAAATGAATATATATAACAGATGAACAAAATGAACTCTAGCGTATAGGGGGCTCAGGATCGAATTTTAGGTTGGTGTTACCAAAGAAAATACCAAAATGAACCTAAATACACAATCGATGAATCGTACCTACACGTTGATCGTCGCCAATCGACGAGCTTCAGTGGAGGAATTTGTATAAAATCTTAAAATCACTCGATTTGAGCGCACTTAGAAGCCTTTTACTCAGGTTATAGTTATCGGATGCTTAATATTAAGATAGATGATTAAAGATAAAATGACAGGCTACAAATCTGCATCAACATTTTTGCAAAAGCTTACAAAATGTCATACTAAAAACGTGAAAGATTGGGTTTTGAGAATTAATTTCATCACGGCAAATGACGGGAGGAACAAGAAAAGAAAAAGAAAAAAACGTACCCACAAAGAATATACATAGCTGTAAGGGTGTTGGCAAGACGTTGGTTGGAGTGGAATGGGTGCACTGTGCAATAAAAAACCACCACTGCACTGTGGCTGGTGGCAAACAAAATTGGCTTCGCATCGGGAACAAAAATGATATACATACATAGCTACATTATTAAGTAGGTTAGGTATGTCTGTAAAATGTTATGTTGATTAAATTGTTGTAGGTATTTTTCAAATATTATTCGTAATGGTACGATTTGGTTGGCTTATAACTTCTGTTCTAACAATCGGGTATTTAGAATAAAGGTCTTAAAATGAAGGTAAAATATCAAACTAATTTATTCAGTTAAAAAATAATTGAAATAACATAAAAGTGTAGGTGAAAAAAGTTTAGGTTTAATTCATCAAAATAAATAATTGCATAAATTAAAAAATTCAATAAAAAAATTGGGTTTGTTACCATCGCCAACAAAATTCATATACCTACGTATCCATATAGATACATACATTATGTATGTACATTTATATAAAAGGATTGATTAAGTTGGTCTGGTTGCCTTTTTACTTCTGTACTAATAATCGGATCATAAAGATTAAGGTTTTGAAATAAGTTAAATGTCAGGCTTCAAAATTTATGTGACAAAACTTGACTTATTTATTAATCAATTCGATTGTTGAACCTAGAATATGCGTAGAGACCTATACTTGAACTTCTTTGATTATAACTTATAACTTTAGTTCTATAAGGGCCAGTTGAAGGTTAAGGTATTTAAATTAAGGTTAACCAGGCTATGAGGTAGGATTAACCTAGCGAAGCAACTTAAATATAATATATCTAACCGAAAAGGGTTGATTTGGTATCTTCTGTTCTAATTATCGGATCTTTGAGGTTAATGTCTTAGAATTAAGGTAAAATTTCAGGCTACAAATTTATGTGACAAAAAAACATCTAAACCAATGCGGATTTTGAACTTGACAAACGGGTAAACCAATGCGATTTTGGAACTTGACCTACGTCTAAGCCAATGAGAATTTGAACTTGACCTACGTCTACACCAATGCGATTTTTGAACTTGACCTACGTCTAAGCCAATGTGACTTTTGAACTTGAACTACGTCTAAACCAATGCGATATACAAGCTTCACCAACATCTAAACCAATGCGATTTTTGAACTTGACTTACGTCTAAGCCAATGCGATTTTTGAACTTGACCTACGTCCAAACAAATGTTATTTTTGAGCCTGAAATATGCAAAGGTACCTACTTGCGTTTCTCTTTAATAAACTTACAACATTAGTTCTAAGAGGCAGTTGTTGAAGGTTAAGGTATTTCAGTTAACGTTAACCAGTCTAGAGGTAGGATTAACTTACCTAAGCAACTTAAATATAAATATCGAAAAGGGTTTATTTGGTAAGCTTTTATCTTCTGTTCTAATTATGGGATCTTTGAGATTAAGGTGTTAGAATTCAAGTATAATCTCAGGCTATAATAAATTTATGTTACAAAACTTTACCTGTCTAAGCCAATGCGATTATTGAACTTGGAATATTCATAGGTACTCAATATAATTGAACTTCTTTGATAAACTTATATAGATTTAGTTCTAATGTTCGGATGTTCAAGGTTAAAGGTAGAACTATAATAGTCGGATGCCGACCTAAGTGGTCGTACGAAACGAAACGAATACAAAGAATTCATATGACGTGCCCATAATTGAGTTTTGCTTCGTTTTGACCAATTTTTTACTTTTGCTTTCGGAAGTGAAGAGCGCTCAGCGACCGCTCCATGCGTATGTGAACTTCTTCCAACATCTTCCGACTATTACAGTTCTACCTTAAGGTCCTCAAAAAACGATTCAATTTGGTTGTCAACTCAGCTGTCAACTTAATTGGTGCTTTGCTTTTCATATACTCAGATAAAAGAATACTGCTTAACTGTCAAAACCATTAATATTGTCTTAAGAAATTACACGACTCGAGTTTATTAAATTTATTAAAAGATGAGTTTAAAATGCAAAATATTATAGAATACCTAAAAACAATTAGGTAAATCAGGTTTGCATTGAGTTTGAGCTACACATCAAATTATTTATAAATTTGGTCTCGCGTTAAAAAGGGTTCACTTTGACAGTAAATCAAATAACTTGCCTATATATAAATAGTTCAGTAAGTTGAGAGACTTGTAACTCAATTTGAGCAAATTTGAGCAATTATTTGATTTTCTTCAACATCAACGCCGTGATTAAATAAACTGAACTGAACTACATTAATTTAACCGCCAACTGGGATTTGACATTAAAAATATCTACATATTGTAATTTCAGACTGAAGAATGGTTTCTTATACTACGTTTTCATTGGGCCAAATGAGGTAATTTCGTTGAAAATTTCCAAATTCGATTCCAAATTATATCATTTCCCCTACAAATTCACATTTCGAAATGAGGTAATTTCAACCAAATTTGCACGAAATTATGTTGGAAATTACGTAAAAACCTTATGAACACACCCAAGTGGAATGCATCCGCAGTGGAAACCCAGTAGAAACATTGAAAATGTCAAATTTTGATGTATAAGAAACAGAAACAGAAAGAGAACACAAAAAAAAGAAGCTATTAACTGCCAAATCAAATTCAAAATGAAGTTATCTGTCAAACGAAATTAGCAAATTTGCAATGAAAACACCTTTTCTGTAATTTACGAAATTAGCTCATTTCGGCTCTAATGAAAACGTAGTATTAGACAGCTTCAGAAGTTTTGGTGCAACTATAGGATACAAATTAGAAATCACCAAGATTATTCATGTTTTTATTTTATCGAGCTAACAGAAGTCATTTTCAATGTCCCCATAGTTACTCTATGAGTGAAATGCACACACTCCACCGTCTTTAGAATGCCTATCTCCTTCCCACCAGCATAGAGAAATATATTATCTAGAGAACCGACTTCAGGGCTTTTTCTCTTTCACCCTACAAGCTGCACTGAGAGATTTCCTCCACAACCTACTTCCTAAATCCATTTCAATATTACCCAAATTTGTAATGAAAAAATGAGCAATTTCATTAAAATGTGTTCTTTTTAATTTAATGGAGGGAGCTAGGAACAAATTAAAAAATATTTTATCAATTTGTAGTTTAACATTACTATTTTGTTTAAAACGTTCATATTTAGAGATGACTGCTAGTTTGCAATATCTGTTACTACTGATATTGCTACTTTCCAATACCTGTTATAAATACTTGTTACTCAAATAACAGTAATTATGGAACAAAAATTGTCGTTAAAGTACAGTGTTAAGTAAGTAAAGTTTTCATTGTTTATTGGTGATTATTGGATTTACTTTAAATTTCATTATTGATTTTCCTTAACGGTGATTCTGTTTATTAGTGGTTTCAAATTAAAAAATTATTTGTTACATTTCGGATTAGCACGACAACTATGCAATCACCGATAAGCCAAATAACAGTTAACCAAAATCAGTAATGAAATTTATGCAACTTTTTGTTTCGTTTCGGATTTGCACGACAACTTTGCAACCACCGATAAGCTGAATAACAGTTAAGTCCCCTATTACACGATGATTCTTTGCGTCTGACTCTTTTTTCGAATTTCTCTTTGAAAATCATCCTGTGAATCGCACGCTATTACACGATGATTCTTTGCGCCTGACTCTTTATCGAATTTCCCTTTGAAAATCATCAAAATAAAGTTATATAAAAAGAAACGTCAAAAAGAGTCTCGGAAAACTTGGCCCACGACTCACAGGGCAACTGCTCTTCCGTCTCATCTTTTTTCTCTTTCGCACTCGTTATGTTCGAAAAGAGTCAGACGCAAAGAATCATCGTGTAATAGGGGACTAAGCAAAATCAGTACTGAAATATATACAACTTTTTGTTACATTTCGGATTTGCACGACAACTTTGCAATCACCGATAAGCCGAATAACAGTTAACCAAAATCAGTAATGAAATTTATACAACTTTTTGTTACATTTCGGATTTGCACGACAACTTTGCAATCACCGATAAGCCGAATAACAGTTAAGCAAAATCCGTAATGAAATTTGATGCAACTTTTTGTTATTTAATTAAACTTTAAAATATACTCGGGCGCATATTCATAGTGGTTTTTAGACCCCAGTTTATCTTAGCCTGGAGTATATCCAATGTAAATTAGATAGGATAAACCCAGTATTTTTTTAGAAACAACTTAAACAGTGACTATGAATATGCCCCGATGTCTTTGAAATTAGTTATAAGTGCTAAACTCAATAACATTTAAGTAAAATCAGTAATTAAATTTAAAGAATTAAATAAAGTTTTTTTTAATTTTATTATTAATAGAATCCCATTGCCAAAGGTATCGATTTTTGACTTGTTTATCCCCATCAAAATAGTTTTTTTTTTAATATTAAAAAATTTTTTCAGTTACATAAATAAAATAAAAATTTATAAATCTTATCTGTTATTTCAATAACTGTTATTTTTGATGTTCAATAACAAGTTGTTATTGTTATTTCCAAATACCTGTTACTGAATACCCGTTACCAAAATATTGACTCATCCCTATCCACAAGGGTGAGCATGTGTTGGTTGCCCTAATGCATTTTAAATGGAACGCGCCAACACAATGACACTGTTGTGGATATTGCTCAGTTTTTCTCAAATAAACTGAAAAGGTCGTTAAGTATTCAAAAAATAAAGCCGTTGAATTCAAAAATTGGAAATTGAAATTAAATTTAGTAAAATTTCTTTTTGTAACCCTTTATCAATACAAATTATAAAAAATATCGTTTATTTTTCAAAACAGGCATTTTTTGGATGAATGTTTACCACTTTTTGATTTTATCTTTTTCACGAATGCTTTAAAAAATCTAAAAACTATATAAATGATAGATATTAGCTGCGTTTTATTTTCCCCCAGATCCAATCCAGATCAGATCAGGAAAATAAAACAACCCAGGATCTCTGTGACATACGTTATATACCCAACTCTTTTTTTCCTTTGTTTTTTTTATTCGTATACACCCTTTGTCTTTTTTCTTTACACTACTGACGACATTTACAAATTAAGGGTGTGTGTTCAAAATGGATTTGGAAATCCAAATTCAAAACAAAGTTGGATCTTGTGTTGTTTTTGTAATACATGTATTTTTGTAAGCAAATCTAATCTGGTTCGGATCTTGGGGAAAATAAAACACAGCTATTGTTTATCTTCTTGTTTTGTAAAATTTTAAGATTTTTCGACATTTTTTTTAACCAAGATATTGACATATTTCTGTTGTTTTATTTATCACCTCATAACTCGTAAGTTATTGCATCTATAGGATTTGTTTTTTTTTAATTCGCATCTAGGAAAATAGACAATTAATTTGATATATAATATATAACTGTACACCCTACACGGCCTTCACAATAGTTAAATAGGAAACCAAAAAAAATCCAAAAATTGAAAGAAAATGGGGTAGTTGTTCATTGCCAACCGACGTGTTTCAGTAGAGAATTGCCCAATTTTTGCAAAATTTGAAAAACAGCCGATTTGCGGTCATTTAAATGCTTATATCTTTAGATCTAATGGTCGGATTTTCAAAATTTAAAATTCAAATTAAAGCCAGAATGACAGTCGAGTACCAGCTAAAAAAAAGTTTTCTATTAAGAATATACTGGTTGGAGGGAGATAGTTATTCTAAAGACGGTGGAGTGTGTGCAACAAAACAGCATAACCTTGGCAAATTGGGTTCGCATCGGGAAAAAATTTGCTATACATATGTAGGTATGCATGTTTGTGGTAGGTATTTTTCATTCATAATTTGTTAAGGTGCCTTCATATACTTAGTTTGGTTGGCTGATAACTTTTATTCTAATAGTCGGCTCGTTAAGGTTGAGGTCTTAAAATTCAGGTTGAATATCAGGCTACATATTTTTTACAAAAGCATTGCAGAGTAACATAAAAGTATGTTTACAATAAAATATGTGTAAGATACAATATATTATTAATTATCTTTAATCATTAATTTTGTCTATTAAGGTAGCCATTTCTCTTTCTTTCTTTTACAATCTTTAAAGCTGTTGACTATTGTTAATAATCTATTGTATCTTACACATATTGTATTGTAAACATATGTACTTTTATGTTACTCTGCAATGATTTTGTAAAAAATATGTAGCCTGATATTCAACCTGAATTTTTAGACAAAATTAATGATTAAGATAATTAATTAAATATTGTATCTTACACATATTGTATTGTAAACATATTTTGATGTTACTCTGCAAAGATTTTGTAAAAAATATGTAGCCAGATATTCAACCTGAATTTTAAGACCTCAACCTTAACGATCCGACTATTAGAATTAAAGTTATCAGCCAACCAAACTAAGCATATGAAGGCACCTTAACAAATAAGAATGAAAAATACCTACCACAAACGTGCATACCTACATACATATGTATAGCAAATTTTTTCTCGATGCGAACCCAATTTGCCAAGGTTATGCTGTTTTGTTGCACACACTCCACCGTCTTTAGAATTACTATCTCCCTCTTACCAGTATATTGTTAATAGCAAACTTTTTTTTATTTTTTTTCTTGTGTATTCCTCTTCTTCGTTACGTTTGCCTCGATGAAAATTATTCTCCAAAAATTAATTAAATTTTCTTAGTAAGAAATTTTTGAAGGTTTTGAAAATTTTTTATAGCTGGTACTCGACTGTCATTCTGGCTTTAATTTGAATTTTAAATTTTGAAAATCCGACCATTGGATCCAAAGATATAAGCATTTAAATGATCGCAAATCGGGTGTTTTTCAATTTTTCAACTTTTTGAGCTACTGGCACCAATTGTTGTTGTATCAACAATTCACACGTATTCACGGACAGGGAATTTAAGAGAGTTTTCTCTCATTGAGCTAAAATAAAATTTGCGCGTGTTTTAGGCAAGGGGGGTACGAGTCGGTTCTCTAGATAATATAGGTACTCTATGCCCACCAGTATAAGCTGTTTTAAAATTATTTTATTCATTCATAATTTTTTCGTTCATTAATATTTAGTTTATCCCCACAACGTATTTATAAACAAAAAAAATACACAGCTTATATATTTACCTACATACATTTATTATCAAGGCACAAAATTTCTTGTCCCCCTTGAACTCTTAATAAATTTGTATACAAAGTTCTCGTTCGATAGTATTATTCCCATTTCCTTTATGTTATTATATTCTATACAAATTTTTTTTTTTTCATCGAACTCCCCAACAGATTGACATCACGAAGTATTTTCTCCAAAGAGCTCACGTCGGTGAATCACTAGGTGTCGCCCTAAAACTTCCACATCCACGGTTGCCAATTTGGTAATTTGTGACCAAATTTGGTCATTATTTTTTGTAATAATTCTGTAAGTTTTTTTCATTTTGTTGATGTTAATTTCGACTACTATAATATGTGTATTGTTTTAATGTATTTTGTGAATAAATGCCTGATGATGAGCGTAAAGGCTTAACTACATAAGCCAAAAAAGTGAAAAAGTAAAAAAGTGAACATTTTCAAACTCATTTTAGGATAGTGTTTCTGACTGGAAATCTTATAAAAATGATGCAGAAAGCTTAAATTTTGGTTTAAAAACAAATTTGTGTATTCTTTTTCAGAAAACAACGGCGCTAGCGGTAAAAAAAATATTTTTACTTTTGTACTTCAGTACTTTTTGGCTTATGTAGTTAAGCCTTAAACATGCTCGAAACGTCGCATAAAAATAAATAAATTACATCTTTAACTTGACCTATAGCCCACTTAACATATGAAAATTATTAAATTATTTTGGTCATTTTTAGCTACAATTAGTCATTTTTGTTTTCAATTTTGGACACGAACTTTATTTTCAAGTGGCAACCTTGTCCACATCATGATAGTACTATAGAATATATATATATACAATGCTTTTAGCCTACGGCTACAAGCTACGATGTTGCGACCAGAGATTATGAATTATAAAGATTGGAATCTTTCGTACGTTCCATCCCCCAAAATCCATTTGATTACATTGTTGTTTTTGTAATTTTAGGAGTTTGGTTTGAGAGCGCAACGTGGCCGGTCGTGCCTTGCACACCGTGCTTTTTCCGGAGATTTTTCTCTAGTTATTTTTTATTGGTTCCTGTGCTTGTTCACTGGGACCGATTACACTCGTTCTCACTTACCGTGAAAGTGAACCACCACCAGGCAGAGTTCTTTGGGGAGGGGATTTCTGCATGGCGTCAGGAGAGGCTTCTCCAGCAACTGATTAGTTCCTGTGCCTCGTGCCAGGCCTATACCGTTCCCGTTTACCGTCAAAACGGTCTACCAGGCAGTTTCTTTGGAGGGGGATACCTGCTTGGTAACCTGGAGATTTCTATCTTCAACAACTTATTAGTTCCTGTTCATCGTCACCAGACTGGAACTTAACCCCGTTACTCCGTTTACCGTTAAAACGGACTACAGCTAGAAAGTTTCTACTAGCAACAGACGCAGCGCAAGCTGGCAGATTCTCCAGGCGAGGCCATCACCCTGTGAACCCAGATGGGTTAATCATCATCATAATCGAAAAAAAAAAACAATCTAATTGTAATGTAATCATTAATGTTTTAAAGTAATTTATGACTTTTTTACATATCGTTTTACTTTATTTTCATTGCCAGTAATTTATTTTTTTAATGTAACTGTGAAAGAAGTGAATGTAAAATAATCAAAACAGTTTTTTAATTAATTATACCTATCCATGTAAAAGTGATTTCATTAAATTTGAAAATTCTACATAGAGCGTTCTCGCTCTATAACACGAAATTTGATGTATATAAATGTATTCTATGGCATATTAGTTTATAAGGTATTTGTATTTGTAGGTATTGTATATATGTATATTTTTTTATCCGTTGCAACAGCCAACACGTAACTGAAATATTGCTCCTGAGCAAGAGCAGAATGACTATATATTTTTTATATATTATAAATGACAGCATCGAGGCTTCCCAAAAATATAACTAGATAGAGCAGGCAATACATTATAGCTGCAGTAAAACATAGCTTTGTAAGTAACATATATTATTATGAATTGTACTCTGTAATTGTTCTTAAGTCTCAATAAAATTTAATTCAATTCAATTTTGTAATTTTATCTCGTGCCGATGAATAGATGTTTAATCCAACAACAATTTATGCAGTGGTGAATTCATATTTTTGCACTAGTGTGCCTTAAAACATGAACACTAGTGCAAAAATATGAATTCACCACCATCCGCCATTTTTTTTAGCTTGTAGGCAAACCAGAATGACAGCCGAGGATTCTAATCTTTATAATTCATAATCTCTGGTTGCGACTTGCGCAACTCTTGCACAAAGATACTGAACTATAAAGATTGGAATCTTTCGTACGTTCCATCCCCCAAAACCCATTTGTTTACATTGTTGTTTTTGTAATTTCATCTCGTGTCGATGAATAGATGTGAATTGCAACAACAATTTATGCAGTGGTGAATTCATATTTTTGCAGTAGTGTGCGTTAAAACATGGAACACTAGTGCAAAAATATGAATTCACCACTGTCCGCCATTTTGTTTAGCTTTTAGGCAAACCAGAATGACAGCTGAGGATTCCAATCTTTATAATTCAGGGGTGGAATCGGCTAAAGTCAAAAATGATTATCACATTTGAGATAGTCACATGTGATCAAATGAAATTTTTTTTCTGCATATAGTGATCACAAAAAAAATAGTTATTTTTGGCATCATTTGGCCAAACTGATGTTTGTCCAGAGATTATGAATTATAAAGATTGGAATCCTCGGCCTGTCATTCAACAAAATTGCGGATGGTGGTGAATTCATATTTTCGCACTAGTGTCCATGTTTTAACGCACACTAGTGCAAAAATATGAATTCACCACTGCATAAATTGTTGTTGCAATTCACATCTATTTATCGACACGAGATGAAGTTACAAAAAAAACAATGTAAACAAATGGGTTTTGGGGGATGGAACGTACGAAAATTCCAATCTTTATAATTTATAAATTATTATCACTGCGTTTGTCATGTTTTTATCAAGTTTGTATTAAGTTTGTTCGTGTACTTCTCGGACTAAATCTGGCAAACTGTCAAAATTGGATGAGTGGGGGTGAAATTCTCTCAAAGAGAAGCGAAACTGTCCGAGAATACACGAACGCCTTAAACCAAAATATTTGCCAGTTTTTAAACGTCAACAAAAAGTAAACAAAAGCAAAAAAGTAAACAAAGCAACAATATTGAAATTTTCATGATAATTTCATATTCTTTATTAAATTTGATGATGAACAAATTAAAATTAACGTTGTAAGTATTTACAAATACAAAATACGACACTAAACAGGAACATCACGTAATTTTTTTTATTAATCCCGAATTCTATGAAGAATTCAGAACAGAATTAAAAAAAAAAAACACTGAATTAAAGTACACTTCACTTTATTTCTTAAATAATTTATTAATTTTTTTATTAAAAAGTCACTTCTTTTATTAAAATAATTAATTTTTGTAAGTGAACGAATACAAAACTACATTTTTACTAAGACAAAACAAAAAGTAAACAACAGCCATTTTGTAAATTTTTTGTTGTTCTTTGTCTTTCAAACTGGCTTCTGACATAACACAGCACTTACCAGTTTTTGCCCGAAGAAATTTCTCGGGTAAAAACTGGCAAGAAGGGGAAATTATTTTCTCTCTCATGAGCGCTCTCTCCTGCCAGAAACTACCCAAAATTTGCGTACGCGAACGCCTTCGGACATCTGGTAAAAAATGGTAGTTTTGGGTAGTTTCTGGCGCGTAAGCGAACGGACCTTTTGTGTTTCCGTGGAAAAAAAATATATTCCGTTAGCTTTTCGTTCATCTTTGGTGTATAAATAAATAAAAAAAAATTATAAATAATGTAAGTTACTTAAATTATAATTTTTTTTTACTAAAATGTATTTAGGTATACATATATATATTTCTTGCATTTTTCACAGGACTCAAGCTAACAAAGAACAAATGATAATTCTTTCATCGTTTATGGAGAAAAATCCGGATTTGGCGAAGACCTTTTCAAACAAATCGGCAAAGGCGGGGGATGCGCATAGGTTATTATGGGACAAACTCTTCGCTTTCCTCAATGCAAATGGCCTACCGACGAAAACAAAGAAGGAATGAAAAAGAGTGAGGAACCCCTTACTTTTACTGAACAAATTCTAACTTCTCTTGTTTTTCTTAAAGGTTTGGGCAATAAAGAACTCCTTAACAACAAAAGATTCATAGTAAAAACTGGAGGAGGACCATTTTCTGAGGAGGTCTTAGATGAAAACGATGAAGCCAAATATTCAAACGGAATCGCAGCCAACACAAAAAGACTACCTACCCAAATGTTGAAATGGAGTCGAAACCAAAACAAAAAGATGCAGCAAGAAAAACGACGAAAAAATAATTCTGTTACCAACAATTTGCTTACACAAAAGCAAACCGATCTTCAAGAGTTCATAAAAAATCAGAGTGAGAATACGGGATCTTTAATAAAAGCTCTCAATGAAATTAATCAATCAATATAAGAATTAAAAGATTGATTCCATTGTTTGTTTGTGCGAAGTTGAAAAGGCCAAACCACAGCGAAACATTCGCCGACGACAGATTTTTGTTGTTGTTTAGCGTTGTGTATTTGTCATATTTAGTGTTATTGTGAATGATTCACTACGATTTCGCGTTGGTTTGAGAGAGCCTTGACAACAACAAAAATCTGTCGTCGGCGAATGTTTCGCGTTGGTTTGGCCTTTAAAAAGATACTCAAGAGTGAATTCGAGTAATGTGCTGTGAATTTTTGTCTAATAAAGTTAATTTTGTGTTTTATTTATTTGATTGTTTTTTTTATTTTAATTTTTGGTTGGTTTTAATTGTTGTCCAAAGTTTGTATTTTGGATCTTAACTTTTCTTTCTTCATGTTATTTCGGAGGTTTATCCTCAACAGCCAAACATTATAATTTTCATTTTCTTGATGACTTTCCCGGAAAAACAATTGTTTTTTTTTTTTTTCTTGAATTCGCAAAAACATTAGAACCAAGTTCAATTTTGTATGAAAGTGACAACTAAAAGGCTGTCACAGGAAAAAATCACAAAAATGTGATTGTCACAAGTGATAATCACCTATACAGACGAAATTTGTGATCTGTGACTACCACTTATCACAAATCACCTTAGCCGATTCCACACCAGTATCTTTGCTCTTGCATATGTATAATTATTAACTCCATATAAAAAAAATGTGGGGCAAATACATATGCAAGAAGATGTGCATACTCACCACCGTTTTTTTTGTTTTGCACTGCCCGAGGTGAAAACATGTACTCACCGATAGGAATTCAAAACGTTATAAAAAAAAACGGAGACGAGGAAATTTGACTCTCTCTAATAGTTCTTTCTCTCTAATTATTACTAATTGAAAAACAACGCAAAAATATTAACATTGGGTGGGTTCAATAAAAATAGCTAAAAAACTGAATTTTCAGATTTCTGAATTTATGTCGTTGAACGCAAAAAAAATCTGAAATTTCAGTCGAAAGTCATTGTGTCAAATTCCGGCATTTACCTATAGGATTTACATTTAAGCGAAATAAAATAGAACTTTAATTATATTCGTATATTAAACATTGACCGTGAGTACTTGTGAGGTGAAATTATATGCAACTTTAGTTTAACCTCAATAAAAATGTGATGAAATGTGTGACAGAATTAGAACCATTTCTAAAAATTCTCATGTATTAACACATGTCAAATCGTGTAGGCTGGGAATATCATATTTTGTTTCCACACTATTATACATGATTTGTTTCACACTTTTTTGACATGTATTAATACTCAGTGGAATAATGTGGAAGGACTTTTACTGACACATAAATTGAAGTGGTTGTTCGCGAATTAAAACAATTTTTTTAATTTGTATTCGTAATTTTAATCAACAATAGGTTTTATTATTTTCATTAAAAGTTTTTTTTATTGATATGTATGTCCTACAAATTTCTATAAAAACTTTCTAAATATCAATTATAAAAAATTGTTGAAATTCAGTAAACAATAAACAAAAAGTTCGTTCATTTAAATTAGTATTGGATTTTCATGACGAAAACTAAAAAAATCAACCACCAACAAGACGAAAATTATAAAGTTCAGCTTTTATGTGTGCTTTTGGCACTTCCCCCACCACAAACAACTTTCATCTGAATTTTCAGATGAGAATTTCTTGTCTGAAAATTAAGATGAAAAGTAACTAAACGTAACTAAAAGTCATCTAACTTTTTATGACAGCTGGCCAATCAGAAGCTCCAAAAATTCAGAAATCTGAAAATTCAGATGTAAAACGTAATCGATTGAACGCACCCATTAAAATTCGTTGCAACCAAAAGCACAAT
This sequence comes from Epistrophe grossulariae, assembly GCA_929447395.1. Lineage (NCBI taxonomy): Eukaryota > Metazoa > Arthropoda > Insecta > Diptera > Syrphidae > Epistrophe > Epistrophe grossulariae. The sequence continues at coordinate 28,191 of CAKNBH010000026.1, forward strand.
GGGCCCTACCAATAATCAAATTTAGTGACGACTTAAATATTTCAGTAAAATGGACCATAATGGAATGGGCTCTAGCTAATAAACCATTATAGTATGACCTTAATATTCAAGTGGACTCTTAAGCCTAGTACGCTGCTGATGTGAAACGAAATTTTTCTGTGATCTCCAAACAGACAACGAAACGCTTGCGAAAACACAACGGAAAATATTCTTGGAGAGTTTCACTAGTTCCAAAAACAAAATCAAACATAAACGCAAAAAATCAGAGAAACCCATGATGTAAAAAAATGATAAACAAAAAAAAAACCCAAATAAAACCCAAATGTCATTTTTCCGCACACAATAAATAGTTTGTATAATTAATTCAGTGCGAAAAAGGAGCGGAGACTTCTCCAAATAATCTGCTACAATTATGAATTTCGCTCTTCGAACAGCGTACTGCAAAACGAAAAGCAGAACGAAATTTTCCGTTTATGATTTCGTTGTGTCATTTTTGTATGGGATTTTTCGTTTCGCATCAGCAGCGTACTAGGCTTGCCTAGTACGCTGCTGATGTGAAACGAAATTTTTCTGTGATCTCGCTTCTGTGATTTCGCTCTTCGAACAGCGTACTGCAAAACGAAAAGCTGAACGAAATTTTCCGTTTATGATTTCGTTGTGTCATTTTTGTATGGGATTTTTCGTTTCGCATCAGCAGCGTACTAGGCTTAAGTCGTCGCTAAATTTGATTATTAGTAGGGCCCAATTTGTTTTCATAAAAAAATTTGTTTTCTCAAAACATCGCGGCATTCAATTTGACATTTTAGAAATTTCAGATCTTGCAAGTGTGTGTGCAAATCGGTGTAAAATCTTTCTTGAAACTTGCAAAATTAGCAATATTCGTTTTGACAGAAAAATTCGAATTGTTCAGAAAAAAATCGATTCGTTTAGAAAAAAATTTTATTCTTTTGTTGAAAGGAATTCGACGTTTTACACGTTTTTTTTTTTTAATAAAAATAATATCAATTAAAAATGGTTCGCAAATTAAAATACCACGAACAGAAACTACTTAAAAAAGTTGATTTCATTACATGGAAAGTCGACAATAGTGCAAAAGAAAATGTTATTTTGCGAAGATATCACATTCGTAAACGAGAAGATTACACAAAGTAAGTTCTTAAAAACAGCGACTGAATGTAAAACCAAAATTCGAGTATCTGGGTTTTTAGGTATTTACGTCGTTATATCAATTACTAATAATTCGAGGAAGCTATTTTTTTCCCTTTAGTGATGGTTTTATCTAGAGAAAATGCACAGCTATTGAGCTATTGATTGAGGGCAACCAGTTTACCTGGTTGGTCACATTTTCTGCATTTATGTGAATCACTTGTTATGATTATTAATGAATCATTTTCTTTAGGTACAACAAACTATCCCGCAGTGTTCGGGAACTGGCAGAAAAAATAGCGAAACTCGATAAAAGCGATCCTTTTAAGGCAGAAGCAACAGCAAGTTTGTTGGAAAAATTACACGGTCTCGGTTTGGTGGCAAATAAATTGGATTTGGAAATGGCAAGCAAAGTCTCGGCTAGTTACTTTTGTCGCCGAAGACTACCTGTAATTATGGTGAAACGTGAGTTGATAATAAATAAAAGAGTCTGTCTAATGACCCGACAGCGCGTACGCGAAACTATAGGATTTGGGGTAGGTGCGAGGTTGGCTTTAAATCCAGATTCTTTAAATGCAAAAGAAACTGCATATACCCAACCTCGCACCTACGCCAAATCCTATAGTGTGCCCTAGCAGGGGTGTTGCATACATACATACCTCGCAGTTTATACGCCGTAATGCTGGGTGCTAGCACTGTATTTATGTAAGCAAGCAAAAAAACGAAAATGAGAAGCACTTAATTTCGCGTTTGTGAAATCATTTTCGCGTACGGGTCTTTAGACAGACTAAATAAAACCAAAAAGAAACCAGATAATATCATTGTTTTTGGCAGAAAAACTTTCCGAAAACGTAAAAGGTGCCACAGATCTGATAGAACATGGTCATGTTCGGGTGGGTCCGGAGATGGTTAAAGATCCAGCTTTTCTTGTGTCTAGAAACCTAGAAGATTTCGTTACTTGGGTTGATGGATCTGCAATCAGGAAGCATGTCCTGGAATACAATAACATGCGAGATGATTTTGACTTGTGAATCTATTTTATAGTGTAGTGTAAAATTTGCCTTCATTTAATTAAAGTTTGAACTGGTGATACCCAGGGAAACAAAATTTAAAATAATACCAAACTTCTTTTCCCAGCCTTTTAATACCCTGATCTAGACAACTTCCATATACATTTTATAAGCTTTTCAAGATCTTTCTTTAGTTGAGAACCAAAAACGTTGGTGGTTCTTGAAATATTTCCATCCAAAGTAGGTATAATCAATTTGTTTCGATCTTAACAATTGTTCGGATGGAAGATCCTTTAAAAGGTCGATTTTTTTGTCCGTAAAGGAATTGTAGGTTTGTGACAAGCGCGAAATCGAAATCGATTTGCGGCTGAACTAACTGTCCTGCATATTTGTAATCTGGTAATTGGCACTTTTCCATCAAGATTAGAAATTTAAAAATATTTTGTTTCTATCTAAAGTGATTTGCTTATGTCGGTTTTCATTGCAATCATAATCTTGTCTCTAATTCCAGAATTAAGCTTTTGAATAAAATATGTCAGCAAAGAAATATTCCATCTTAACACCGTGTAGGCTCATATTGAAGTATAGTATCGGTGACGATTCAATTCACACATCGGATGATTGGAATGTCAATTCACTGAACAAATGTTTAAATCTTTTCTACTATGAAGAACGACATTAAATTCGATCCAAAACTAATAGTCTAAGATGCCGCCTTAAGACGACCTACCCTCGTGGCAGTACCATATGAAAGGTATATATTACTTTAAGGTAGTGTCTAATAAGCAATATCCGCATGGGTTGCCTACTAAATAGTGGTCAAGGCCTGGTTGCAACGATTTAAAGTCAATTTTTGGGCTTACTCAATTATATTACCCATCTTTCGGGAAAGTTTACGGACCAATAAATACAGCCACTGTAGTAGTTTGGTGTCGTGACTTGACTTATGCGAACGTATGTTTGTGTTCGCTCATATGATTTATTTTGGAAAAATGTGAACGTATAATGGAATTTGAGTGTATTGAATAATTTGGCTATTCCAGCTGCAGCTCCGTTTGAAATGATTCAATACAATTTTCTGCCAATTCCGTTAAAAAGGAAGGAAGGTTTTTTTTTCCTTTCTTATGTAGGGGATTATGATTGTTGCAAACTATAAATAACCGATTCTCAATTTTCATTTGGCCTACAATTCCCAACCACGATTTTTTTTAAATTTTCTTTACGAAAGTCCCAAAAGGAATGGTGCATCTATCCCACAACAGCTCAATGGTAGTTTTGTATTAAAAAAAATCACCTTTTCTTGAATTTATTTTTATTTTTGTTATTCATTTTAAATATTCCTTTTTATGAAATATATGTGTTATAGTGTGTGTCATGAGCTTCATAACACACACTATATTTAATAAAAATCTTAAAAATATGTTTTAGCAGGTTTCACAAAACTTACCTTAAAACATGATAAATAAACAAAATAAAACAGAATCTGATTTATTTAAAGCTTTTATTATTATTTTATAATAGTGATACGCCATGTAATATCATATGATAATATCATATAATAATTTTTCCTAAATTTCTGTCTCCATCAAGATAATTCTTCTCATAATTAATTATCTGCTTTGTTTTCTAGATAATAACTTTTTGTTCTATCTTTTATTATATTATTGATGTTAATAATATTTATCATCATTTTCAAATTTATATTTTATTTTTAAATATTAGTTTTCTTAATTATATTTATATTTTTTTTTAATTATACTTAAGATTATTATATTTTAATTTTCGAAAGAAATTCCGTCCCTTTTTAAACATTTTACACAAACTCAAACAAAAAGAAGTTTATAAGTGAATAATTCAACTCAATCTAAAGCTTAGCAAAACATCAATTCAATTAATGATTAATATATTATATTATCGCCGGAAATCTTTACGTCAAAAGTGATCTTTAATCATTTACGCAAAATTCTCATTTTGTTATCTTTGATTATACAAAGATGTTCATATGTGGCTTTTACTATCAAACAAAGGCTAACAAAATTTAACCTGAATCCGAGTAAAAAGGGAAAACATATAATTTCTAAAATATTCAAAATAATTGAATGCAGTAAATTTTGTTTGATTTATGGAAGTTTTTTTTTATTATACTGATATGTCGACCTTTAATAATCGTCCTTTCTAGGAATGTTTTTTTTAAAGGCAGTTTTCTTTGTAAAAAATATATAATGGGAATTTTGAAATTTATTTTGATTACATGTTTTGACAACTGATCTCTATAATACACTGGATAGTGAATAGCCTATAGTGTATAACAGTTTTTGTGAGGCAATTTTTGGCGGGGTACCGGCCACGACCTCGTATCTCGCTCTATACAAAAGAAATTCAAGATACATATTTGCCGTAATTGAGCATTTATTTGATGTCAACAAGCATTGCGGCTGTAAATATTGAACAAAAAATAAAAGAAAATCCAGGTCCAGTAGCGTCCATACCGCTAGCGCCGCTGTTATACTGTTATATGAGGGTACCGGCCACGACTATATTTTTGCCTCAAAATTTTTTTTATGAATACACTATCCAGTGACTGTTCAGTGATATAGAGATCAGTGGTTTTGACCTCAAACTCAAAATTAAAATAGTAATAACTTCTTTACTAGTCGGTTTTGAAGCAACATTTTGTAACCATCTGATAGCTCTCTTTGATACGCAAATTTTGGCATATCAAACTCCATATTTAAAAAAAAAAAGTGCACCGTTTTGATTTTTAACGATATATACATATGTTGGGGTACTTCTTATAACTCTTAAGGTAACTATTTCGCTTTCTATAAAAAAACGAAATAGTTAGACTTGTAACTGATAAATATACATATTATTTTATAGAACTTATTGCTTAGGTTTTCTTTTGCATAAAATTTAAGTAAAAACATTGAATAATTACTTAAATGTTTTAAAAAGAAGAATTGTTTTAATTAAAAACATTTTTTATACATGTTATATCCAATTATGTTTATAAGTCAAACAATGAAAATATTTCAGTTTATTATGAAATCACCGAATAGTTATTTTTATTCCTAAGATCTTAAAATAATTGGATTAAATCTACCCATCACTGCCTGTAGCATCAAAAATATTAGTTGCCGTTTGTTTCAAGTTGATAAAAACGCAACTTCTTTGATTTGTTAAGATCTTTGATTTTTTATCGTTGTTGTTATTTGTTCTGTATTTTAGAGTGTGGTGTTTTTTAGAAAAAAAAAAGCCTATATTTATTTATAAATAACAAATAGGTTCTGTTCTGTGTGGTTTACATTAATTAAGAAAATTTGTATCGTGTATATGATTACCTGAAATGTTGTCATAAAAATACAAAACAAAAAATATACAAAAGCGTAGAATTGACCCAGTTATATACCTACAAATATAATAATTAATTTATTTTCAAAATTGTGTTTTTAAAAAAAAGTATCGAATCAAGTATCGAATATCAGTGGTAAGAATTGTTTATTTAATTTTATTATAAATTGTCGGCAATTACTCATCATTGGGTTGAGGTTGAAATTTTGAATATCGAATATCAGTGGTAACAATTGTTGTAAATTGATTTTGTTTTTTTTTTTTTTTTTATACCTTGTCGGCAATTACTCATCGTTGGATTTATTAATTTCAAGGTTATTTTGATTATTTGGCACCTTGTGGGAAATTATTCATTAAACTGTTGGGATAGGTTTCTTAACTTTAGGTTTACTTTGGTTGTTTTTGTTAGGTTTCTTATCTATTAGTTGGTGTGAAATTGATCGCCAAAAGTGCAATCGAGGCCCAATTTAATGATTTAATAGAGGAGACAGAGGTTCTCAAAAAAGAAAAAAAAGAGCTAAGTCGGCAGGTAAGAGAAGTCAACGAAGTACTCCTTTCAGAAATGAAGGAGATCCTAAATCCTGAAGTTTTTAGTCTGGTCAGATCTCAAATAAGCTCTCAGTGGGTCAATTTCAACGTATTGAAACCACAGACGCGATTCTGACGGAGTATCTTGAAGCCGTCCAGAATTTAAGAAAAAAACACACGAAAGAGAGCCAAAAGCTTGCCAAACAGCTTGAAAAAAGCGAGCAATTGCGAAAAGAGCTTGAAAAGCAACTTCAGCAAGTGGCAGAAGAAGCTGACCAGCAAGTTGACCAGTTGACAAGCGAATTAAATAAAAGCTTGTCAGCGCAAAAGGTTCTAAGGGAGAGTACAAAATCACCCTTTTCCAGTCAACAAAAAAACTTACTGCCGCTGCTCTTAACGTCTACACCAACAACACCTGTTTCTAAAATCTTTGTCAGTAAAGAAGTTCAGACCTCAAAAACTGAACAAAATAAGAGAAATTTAGAACAGGAATTCGTTGACATTGAAGTACCAATAGTTTTAAAAGGCGTAGACACTAGAAAAATGTCTTACGAAAAGGTATCAAAGGTGGTGTCCCGGATCATACCCCTATTTTCAGGGCAAAGAACACCGGATTTGCCTAGCAAGGTGTACGAGTTTATAAACGCTTGCCAGTTAGGTTTGAAATGCCTAGAGGAAGGCGTAACTGAAGAGATGTATGTGACTTGCATCTCTACAAGGTTCACGGGTGACGCTTTTCAATTAATTCGTTCCAATCCTCCAAAGAGTCTCACAGAGCTTGAGTCAGTTATAAAAACTGCATACCTGGCAATTGTAACTCTGGATAGTGTGTTGATTGAAATAAATCAATCGCATCAATTAGTTAATGAAGATTTTCAGTCATACGCCCGACGCTTACTCTCCCTGAAGACAAAAGCTAAGGAGATTATCGACTCGCGTTACAGTGAAGCACAGTCGATAGCGTTAGTGACTGAATTAAACAATACTTTGGTAAAGGTCTTGAAAATGGGATTGTTTGACGTTGCGTCAGTTTATGCTGACAACCGCTGAAACTGAGATGTCAAAGTTGGCTGATTTGGCCCAACCAACATCACTTCTAATGGGAACGCAGAAAACCACAAAACCAGACACCTCACTTTCAACACAATCAGTTACTTCAAAATAATCAAGTAAACCTGGACTCCCCCCATCCAAGCTCTAAACAGTCAAATAGGTCCGCATCTTCTATTGCAAAATGTGGATTTTGTGGAAAACAAAATCACACTTATGCTGAATGTCAAATACGCAAAAAAACACCATCTGCGATTCTTACGAAGATTATGGGCATAACCTAAACAGTTGTCCTCATTCGAAAATATGGGTTACGCGAACAATAACGCAAAAGCCCAGAATGAAATGCAAGTGGTGTTCTAGGATAGGGCATGTGGAGGATGAATGTTTCTCCAAAAGAAAGTACTTAAATGAGCAATCGGGAAACGTGAAGGGGGCCAGCCAGAGCAACTGAGTTGTGCCCCAAAACCTTCAATAGCTAAAAATTTTAATAACCCGAAAGTAAGTTCTTCCTTAAAATATTCTCCACCATCTAAAGCTGTTGAAAAACTACATTTTCCTCCAAATCCTTCTTCAACAGCTAAACCTGCAAAAAAAAAATTAAAACACGTGTTTCTGCAAAACCTTCTTCGACAGCCAAAACTGTCAAAAAACGTCAAGTATTCCGAATTGGAAGAAAACTAAAACGTCAAGCCGAGACTTTTATGGACCAATTTTTAAATTTATTTTTGTTGGGATATTTTTGGGTGTATATGTCTATAACAAAGATTACCCAACAATATAAAAGTGTCTTCTTCAAAACATCCAATCAATTTTGCGATATAAAGCGGAGTCGATTTTGTTTATTAAACAAGTTAAATAAAAACGACGTCTTTGTAGAATTACCACTTCCCGAGGCAAAAAGAGGTAAAACATTGAAGTTTTTGGATAAAAACAGAAAGCTTGTTTCAGAATTACCCCTAATTAACCCATGTAATCAAATAAATAATTGTACTCAACATACACAGAGTTGTACAAATAAGCAAGTGAACTCCCGCACACAAGCTATTGTGAAGCTTAAGATAAACACTGGTTTACGTGAAGTTCTTGTGCAAAGCCAAGAATTAAAACCAGGCGTTTTTCTGGCTAACACAATATCCAGGGTGGATGAAAACCATTTGTTTGTGTCCATCATTAACTCTACTGACACACCTTTCTCTTTACCAGATAATTTTATTCCTAAGTTTCAAAATTTCAACAAGTTTCGGGTACAAAGCTCAGAAGACATTCAACGTTCAATTTTAAGCGTTACAGAGCAAGAGCCGAGTAAACGACTCGATTAGCATCTAACGACTCTGAAAATAGGTGCGGAGCTCAATAAGGAGGAAAAACGATCAATTGAAAATATTTGCATTAAGTTCAATGATATTTTTCATGTAGAAGGCGACCCATTAACGCATACGGACATCGTGACACATAAAATCCCAGTTAAGTTGGACCAAGGACCAATAAATCAGAAGCAATATCGTCTACCTCAGATTGCAAGAGATGAGATAAACAACCAGGTTAGCCAAATGCTAAACGACAAAGTAATCTCACCTAGTAAGTCACCATGGAACTCACCTCTTTTGGTAGTCCTGTAAAAACCCGGGGCTGATGGACAAAAGAGATGGCGAGTTGTGGTAGACTTTCGAAGACTCAATGAGACTACGATTAAAGACGCGTTTCCTCTGCCAAGAATAGAAGACATTCTTGGCCAGTTAGGAAATTGCCGTTATTTCTCAACTCTTGATCTAGCAAGTGGCTATCATCAAGTGCTTATCGACAAGCAAGACCGAGAAAAAACAGCGTTTAGCACTGGCTTGGGACACTATGAATTTAATAGGATGCCATTTGGTCTTACGGGAGCACCAGCCACCTTCCAGAGGTTAATGAACTACATCTTAACTGGTCTTCAAGGAATAGACTGTTTTGTCTACTTGGATGACATCGTGATTTATAGAACGAATTTTCATGAGCATAGTGAAAAGTTGATACGAATTTTTTCAAAGTTAAGGGAAAACAAACTCAAACTCAATACAGAAAAATGTAATTTTTGTGTAAAGAAGTTGTTTATTTAGGTCATGTATGCTCTGAGACCGGTGTCATCCCTGATCCTTCAAAACAAGTTGTGTTAAGAATTTTCCTGTTCCGAAAAATATTAAAGAAGTTCAATCTTTTTTAGGGTTTGCCAACTATTATAGGAAGTTTATATCTGAGTTTGCCAAAACACAAGCCCCTAATCAACTCTTTGTTAAGAAAAGAGGTAGAGTTCAAGTGGACAAATGTACATCAAGACGCCTTAGAACAACTCAAACCAGCCATTACGACGCCACCTGTTTTAATATATGCAGATTTCTCGAAACCTTTTGTTTTAACAACAGATGCAAGTTGGGTCAGATAAACCGATAGCATATGCAAGTCGATCCTTAAGTCCTTCTGAAAAGAGGTACTCCACTATAGAAAACGAACTTCTAGCTATCGTATGGGCAGTTAACAATTTTTGTTCTTACTTGTTAGGTCGTTCTTTCACGGTATATACAGACCATCAGCCGCTTAAGGGAGTCTTTCATGTAAAGGATCCCACAACTCGCCTTGTCAGGTTCCATCATAAGCTCTCTGAGTACGATTACAAAATCGAATATAAACCCGGCAAGGTGAATACGAATGCGGATGCTCTTAGTCGTATACCTCAGGTTAACAAAGAGGAACATTGTCTGGCTATAACCCGGGCACAAGCGCGTAAGAATTCGACCGTTGACCCACCAGACTACCTGAACCCGACTACTAAAAACTAAAATTTCACTAAACCCAACGATGATTTGAATCTTAGCCAAATACCCCACTCTCCTGAATTTTTAACCGACCGAAAAGAAATTGAAACTGTGTTGAAAGATTTCCATAATTCGGCACTCGGAGGCCATCAAGGTTATAAAAAAACCCTGGCGCGAATTGCAGAGCAATATAAATGGAAAGGTATGTCCAAGGACGTTAAAAAATTTGTCCGAAAATGTCCCATGTGTCAAAAGAATAAGTGTTCTCCTACCAATAAAATGCCCATGGTAATAACCGATACTCCAAATCTCCCTTTTGATAAGGTCTACATGGATATCGTATGTGGACTCCCTATTTCACACTCAGGGAATATATATATCCTTACCTTTCAAGATGATCTCACTAAGTTCATGGATTGTGCACCCCTTCCAGATATGGAAGCTTCAACAGTAGCAAGAGTGTTTTATGAACAGATTGTCACAAGGTACAGAATCCCGAAAATTCTAGTTACTGATAATGGTGCAAATTTCACGTCAAATGTTTTCTCTCAAACATGCAAATTACTAGGTGTTAAGAAAATTCACACAACAGCATATCATCCGCAAGCCAACTGCTCATAAGAGCGAGCTCATCGGCCTTTGGCCGATTATTTGAGGTCTTTTGTAGTAAAAGACGAAAGGAATTGGGATCAATGGTGAAGACAAGCCATGCATGTCCATAATAATTCCGTACATACTGCTACACGGCTGACTCCTCTAAATGCCCTTTATGGTTATAAATTCGAAATGCCGCCTAATTTGATCAGAAAACCTACGCCCCTCTACAATGCAGACGACTACTCTTTACAGCTTAAGTATCAACTCGGAGTGGCGCACCAGCTAGCCAAGGTAAAATCGAAGCAATTTTACGACAAAAGGTCCAAAGTCGTTTCGTTTAAGGTGGGACAAAAGGTTCTGTTAAAAAACCCAGTAAGAAAAAATAAATTGTCTGCTTTCTGGTTGGGGCATTTTGAAGTTGTGTCATCAGGGAATGGATCAAATACGAGAATTCAGATGGGCAATAAAACCAAACGAGTTCATAACAACCAGCTTAAACTTTTTCACAACTAATATTTACACACCTTGCCAACAAGGACACAGAAAACCAAGATAAAAATAATTATTTAATTTAAACTCTACCCATTTCCATAGGTACAGGGGGAATCTATATTCTTTTCATAATTCATAATTTAATAATTTTTCTTCTCTTTTTAGTATTACCAAGGGAAAACAAAGGGGGGTCAAGCTAAATTATATTTTTTTTTAAAATTAAAATTACATAAACCCTTATTAAGTATTAGTCAATTATAACATTAAAAAGAAAAATGTTCAATTTATGGTGTTTTGCATTAACTATGCATATGTTAATTATTAACATCTATCCCGGGCAGATACAGAACCCTACAAGATCACATAGTTGCAAGAAAGTTCACCAGTAGTGTTCGAAATGGTAGAACACGCCTATAGAAAGTGATACGTGGACAATATTGACGAAGTTCACACCAATTGAATACGAAATGGTGATTCAGATGGTGGAGAAGTGTGACAAAAGACTAAAAAATATGTGTAGCAGCATTCCGGATGTCGACTTTCAACGTTATTGCCACTTAATAGTCCAAGAGACGGAGACAAACAAACAACCTGCAGCAAACTGCAAATCGCATGAGGAAATTAATGCACTCAAAACGTCAAAAGCGTGCACTGGAATTCATCGAAGATGCTAGGAAGGTCTACCATCAGCTGGAATTCCTCCATAAAAAGGATGAGGATTCGTTCCAGTTATGGTTATCGACACGAATTCGGAATATATTGCAGAATCTGATAACCACGATTTTTTTGTTATGCTGAATGATGAACAGTATTCCCGATGCTCACGTGTGACAATAGGAGATACGGCAAAAGACATTGCGGTATGCCGACATGAAAGCCCGGTACTCACTTCAAGTTCCAATGAGTGCCTAATAGAACTCCTCCAAAACGCAGATAGTCGAAAATTTCATGTAAAACTCTGCAGTTCCAGCAAGCAAAGGAATCTTCCTGAAGATGACAGCGTCGAACGAGTGGTTATTAAAAGTAAAGGATTCCTTCGTTTTGAACTTGAAGTGTACCAACCAACAATATACCGTTTCCCTCAATGGTTAAGGAATCCTTAAAATGGTGCAGCCAGTGCCAAGGGATTTAAGCTGTTTTACGAATTTCACTCTGAAGTCTCCACTGAGTACAAACAACCAGTGGTGGAGCACTCGGAACTTGTGCAAGCATTACAAGCAAGATCCATTACAGCCAAACAAGCATCTACACTAAAGCTTCTTCCTATACGGATCGGCAATCATAAACATTTTGCCAACGACCTTAATATAGGAAAAAAGAGTATAGAAGAACTGGAACAAAGTTGGAACCTACAGAATTCAGAATGTAAAGCGACAGATCAAGATTGGGAGTTATCACTACACCGTTACTCCATAATGTCCATGGTCATTTTGGGATCAGTTGCACTTATTGCCATATTTCTAGTCCGTTGTCTCCGATCTAGAGCAAAATCCATTCAGTCCACCCGAACAAATACACCATCACTATCTATTCTACCACTCCGTGAGCTGACCACTAGCCAAACGCCAAGGAAACGAGCCCCAGCAGCACCACAGCCTCTAGCAGACACAACGAATTTCAGCGTAACTTCTGCCCGGGTGTAGACACTATATTTTTCTTACTATATATCAAAACACAAATTAAAAAGGAAAAAAGGGGTAGCTTATAATAATGTATAATACGAAAAAAAAATACCGCAGTTTAATTTTACTAAAAAAAAAAAAAAATTATAAAAAAAAGGGGGAACACTAAATGTAATTAAATTGTTAGATAATAATAATAGTTATAAAAACTAAATGTTATTCATTAAATTAAAACAACAAAAAAGATAAAGAATTTTTGTAATAAAAAAGAATATAATATCTCCTATACGTAGATTTAAAAAAACTAAGAAATTAAATTAAACCTAATTTTAAATGCAAAAAAAAAAAGAACTATAAATGTAATTAGATTGTAAGAAAAATAAAAATAATCATTATTTTTATTTAATTATAACCTTTTTCAACCAATAAAGAAGGCAACCTATGTTCTGGGGGCCTAGCTTGAGCTTCCTAGGGGGGAGGGATTTTGTGCCCCTAATGTTGCCCAACCAAAGGCGTGACCCACTGAGTCGTAGCTGACTGTTGCATTACTTCAGATTATGAAATACTGAAGCACTGTCGACAGCAGTTTCGCGTTACACATAATGTGACGCAACGATTCGGTGCAACCAGCTTCCAGAATGCACCCTCAGTAGGTCAAAGCTGAGTAATGCTTTTTGGAAGTTAACATGCAAGAAGTTCCTGGTTGGCCTCCAGAACTCAAGTGAGTCCAATTTTATAAACCAACCGCGACGGTCGTCGATTTATTTTTACCTGTCTAACTGATCTTGTTCTTGTAATAACAACAAACTAACAATGTTGTTAAAATCAATATATTAGATAGAATTTTTTATCTTGCAATTAGAGAATACAATCCCGAATCCCGGAATTCCGGCCCATTTTTCGATCCCGAAAATCCCGGGTTTATAATGCTCCAATCCTGGGATTTCAAAAAGTAGTTTAGTTTAGTTTAACCAAAGTTTTGTTTTTCAAAACAAAACCCTTTTTTTTAACTTTCAGAAGCATTTTCTTTCCTTTCTTTGAAGGTACTTTCAATTTTCATTATAATAAAAAAATGATGTTCCTCCTTTAAGTGTCACCAACAGGTTTAAAATAAAGCAACTAAAAATTAAAAATTAAATATTTAACTTGTTATCCACACATGGCTTAGTTTTATTTTTGGGGGATACAAAACAAAGTTCAAATGATTACTTTCATATTTTAGAATAAAACAAAAATTTAAAATTGCATAATAATATCCAATGCATACCTAAAACAAAAATTTAATAAAAAATAAAATCAGTATAATATTAAGAAAAACCTGGTCACATCAAGGTATAGAACAGCGCAGAGACAGACATAAAACATACCATGCTATTAAAATTTAATAAATGATATTTATTCTTTTATACTTAATACCTCCCTATTGACTGAATTAATTTTTTGTTTAGAAATATTATGTGCCATTTAAGCCCGTATGATGCTACATTTTTGTCTCATTTTTAATTCATAAAAAATGAAACTAGAGTAGTACGAAGAATTCATTACTGAAAATTCCAAAATCCTAAAAATGTGAAAATGTCAAAAAAAAAGTGAAAATGTCAGAAAAAATGTGAATGTCAGAAAAAATGTATTAAAAATGGGATTTGATTCACATTTTTCAGCTTCAAGCAGCTTTTTTTAACATTTCAGAATTTAAAATTAAAACATATTTCAAAAATATTATAAAACAATTTTTTCAAAACATTTGGGAGAAAATTGAATTGGATATTATTTTGTGGCGCCGTTAATATAAATTAATCGAATATTGCAGCATTAGAAGAGAAAACAACAAGGATTTTTAAATAATGTTGACAAAACATATTATTTTTTTGCCAGAAAAGTGCTTTCCTTTTTTAAAAACAACTTCTTTCCCTTTTTCTCTTGGCTGACACTAGTATGATTTAGGCCCGTTTGCAGATACAACACATAAACGATTTAAGTTGAACTTGAATTCTTAAATGGTACTTTTTCCATGTCCCTTAGGGTGGTTTGCTGATACTACACAACGATTTAAGTTGAACTTAATTTCTTAAGTATCACTTTATGACATATAAAAAGTACCCCTTAAGAATTTAAGTTCAACTTAAATCGTTATGTGTAGTATCAGCAAACGGGCCTTAAATAGTTAAAAATGAAGAAAAAATGCAGTGTCATACGGGCTTTAGGAATATATTTATTGTCTTTTTTTTTATAGTTTTAAGAATTTTAATATTAATATTAAATAAATGATATTTATTTTTTCATATTTAATACAAACTTGTTGGTTTTTTTTGTATTGCCAAGCTGAAGCTAAATTAGGAACATAAGCTATCTGCTTAGATAATATGTATTAGAAGAGCGTTTTTAACTTGAGAAACAATGAAATTTAAACCGAAATAAGCTTTTATAAAATATTTTTGAAATCGCGGGATCCCGGGATTCAATTTTTAAAATACCGGAATTGGAAAAATATCCAATAACTGCATGTTTCCAAATGATAAACCTCGTATTAGAGGCTATTTTCAAAGATTATCTGATTGAGTAAGTTGAATTTCATTCTAAATACATATGTATATAATATCTCTTTATCAAATACGATGTAGGTAGAGAATGCAATCCCGGTATGTTTTTCCAATCCCGGGATTTCGGGATTTTAAAAATTGAATCCCGGGATCCCGGGATAATCCCGGGATTTCATTTTATAAAAGATTATTTCAGTTTAAATTTCATTATTTATCAAGTTTAAAACGCTCTTCTTATACATATTACCTAAGTAGATAGCTTATGTTCCTGATTTGGCTTCAAAAAACTTGGCAATAAAAAAAACAAACAAGTTTGTGTTAAGTATAAAAAATAAATATTATTTATTTAATATTAATATTCTTAAAACTATATAAAAAAAAAAATAAATATATTTCTATATGGAATATATTTTCTGACAAACAAATTTAATTCATTCGGTCAATAGGGAAGTAGATATTAATTTGTATGAAAAAATAAATACCATTTATTAAAAATTAATACATACTTAAACTCTTAAAAAAAAAACAATATAACTTAAGCCAATATATTCCCAAATGAAATATACATATTTAATCTCTAAAAAAAAGAGGATCTTTTGTGCGCGAATAATAATAATTTATTAAGAAAAAATTTACATTTTACGTTTTTAAAAAATAAAATTAGAAGTTGTCTAAAAAATTATTATTATTCGCACACGAAATATTTTCGGCTATAAATTTATTCTTCTCAAATGACGTCAGAAAAAGAAGACACAAAATGAAATGGCTCAATCTTGTATTATTTCATTCATGTGAGAAACCCTTCACCGAAGGAAAATCTACTGTGTTATGGGATATTTTCGTCGTGGCAACCTAACTAACCAAACAACCTTTAAATAATACCTATATTTAAATTAAATTTGAATAAAAATATTAGAATTTAAATGCATCTTTAACAGACACAAAAAATAAAAGAGAAAATCAAAACACAAGCTATAGTACCTGCTTGGGGAAAGCATTTTTATCTGTCAAATTAATCTGAACTGAAAAGACATATCAAGAACTGTTTTTTTAAACTTTTCTCACACAAATACCTTTTTCGCATATTAAATTTTCACTTTTCCCTACGTTTTTCTAAAAACAATTTATTTATTGACATTGTAAAACTTTAAGCTTTTGCTGTAATAAATTAGCAAGCAGAAAAATAAATTAAGGTGTGCGAATATTAAAACCGCTGATCCCGGAAATCCCGGGATTGGAGCAATATAATCCCGGGATTTTCGGGATCGAAAAATGGGCCGGGATCCCGGGATCCCGGGATTCGGGATCCCGGGATTGTATTCTCTAGATGTAGGGTATAACAAAATGTAAACTAAGATCCAAATTTGGGGCGATGCAACTCCTTCTACAGGCGAAATATCAGGTTTTAGGTCGCAATGACTTGCATTGGTTTAAGATATTGTTCATTATATGG
>CAKNBH010000027.1:0-12856 GCA_929447395.1 Epistrophe grossulariae
AGCAACGACTTCGTTTTTTCATACAAACTATCGATAACATGTATGTAATTCATGCCGGTAACACAGTTTTTCTGTGCGATTAAGTTAAGCCCCGAGAATTCTCTGGGATTAGTTGTTGTTGCATATAACATGTTAGTTGTTTAGCACCGACTTCGTTTTTTTCATCAAATTCCCCCGGGCTTGCAAAAAAAACACTCCTATTAAAGGTTCTCCCAAACCAACGCGAAACATTCGTCGACGACAGTTTTTTGTTGTTGTTTAGCGTTGTGTGTTTGTCATATTTTTTATTATTGTGAATGATTCGCTACGATTTCGCGTTGGTTTGGGAGAGCCTTAATACGGGAAAACAAAATAAACTTCTTTGTATGGTTGAAATTAAAACGTATAAATTACCTATACAGTATTAATTAATCTTTGTTTTGTTAGACAGTATTCGAGTATTCCATTTTATTTATTATTTTTTTTTTATAAAATAAACAAATTGTCTATATTCTTTTTTCATTTATTTCAACTCAACCCCAAATCGATTGTTCAACTCATGTATCGAAAATCGAATCCAAATCGATTCATTATACATTGAAAAATAATGCCGGTTGGGAAATAATGGCGCTTTAGTCGAATAAAAGAAGATGATTCAGTTATGGATTTTAATTTGTCTAATGCGTAGTCAGTAATGTTCAGTCTTAAGTTAATTGTGTTAGAATCAAGAATGGCGTCGATCGTCACAAAATTTTAAAATTAAAAAGAAAAAAGAAAATTGAAAAGACAAAAGAAAATAAAAAAGAAAAAAAGAAAATTATTGTTAAAAAATTAAAAAGTGAAAAGAAAACAAATAAAATTGGATACCTACTGGATAATCAGGAAATAAATAGGTAAGTAATTGAGTTAATTATTAAAATTCACGGTGTGTAGTGAACTTAAAACTTTTTTGGTTTAAAGTTCATACATACATACCTATATACTAATATACTAATTATATATATACTATTATATACTAATTTCTTAAAAAAAAGTGTGTGGAACTATAAGTATAATATATATAATTTGTAATGTAAAATTGGCCAATGGCCAACGTGGCGATGTCCCAGTCGCCACGTTGCACGTTGGTCAGAACTTAGAATAGAATTTTGCAAGTGAATGGGTCGTGCATTCGATGCGCTCATTTGGTTCGTGTATTTAGTTCGTCCGATTCGTTAATTTTTTAAATGGTTGGTGAATTTGATTGAAGGATTTTATTAAGAGGATTTTTTGATTCGTTAACTTTTTAAATGGTTCGTGAATTTGTTTGAAGGATTTTATTAAGGGAATTTTGTTTGGTAATTTAAAGTTGGTTGTAGCAGGAAATAGTTGTAGGTATTTTCTTTTTGTATGAAAAAGGAAATCTCTGCTAGGTACACTTGGTGTAAAAGTCATTAAAAGCCTACAAAATAAATCTGTGGCAATAAGACAGGGTAGCTTATGTTAAAAAAAACAGGTTTCGAGAAAAACGCGTTTTTGTCTTCAATCTGTAATAAGAATTAATGTAAATTTGTTTTAGGAATTACAAGATAACTTTTCAACGGGGAATGATTTCAAGAAGGGGTTTGGACAGAAAAGTAGCTCTCAAACTGTAGACTGTAGACCAACAATCGAAAAATGCATCTGAATTAATTTTTTGACTTTTTTTTTACTTTTTTCTTTAATTTTTGACTTAAAATAATGAAAATATTTGTAATAAAAATGAAAAGAAATATGATTGGATACTTACTGAATAATCAGTGTCTATGTTCTGTAACAATCGCGTCCATAAAATTGGTCGAGAAATGGTGGAAAAAGGAACAAAACTCATACGATTTGTTTCAAATTTCATCGTTTCATCGTAGGCACCGAAAATTAATGAGAAAGTGAATTAATATTGAAATTTGCGTTGCGAAGTGAACATAAAACTTTTTTGGTTTTAAGTTCATACACATACATATATACTAAATTCATAGAAAATCTGTGTCGGGAAGTAAAGGATTATACATACAAGATAACTTCTTATGTAAAATTGGCCATTTTACATTAGAAATTTGTTAAAAGTTAAATAATTTTGATAATAATTTCATGATGTGTGAATTTGTCCGGAATTGTATTCTACCAACGTGGTGACGTTCCAATTTTGATTGTTATTCAAATATTACCTCCGATAGAAGAACTGGCAGATTTTAGCTTTAAGTATTATTCTGTACCTTTATGTAGAGTTTAATAAATAATACTAATATTCGAATATTACTCCATTAAAAACACTATTTAAATTTTCAATGTTTTTTAAATTGTTTTTTAGAAGATCCTGGTTCTCAATCAACTAATTTATTAAAAGATCTTGATAAATATTATCAAAAAATACAACAAAGACCACAAGAACAACCCCAAGGACGATGCCAGCAACCAGAACAACGCCAACATCCGAAACAGTCTCAACAATTAGGACAACGTCAAATAGAACGAAGTCGACAACCAAAACAACAACAAAAACAACAAGAAATACAACTCCCAAAAGGACCTTATGGAAGTTTCAAGCTGCTCTTCCGTAAATTTCGATGAAGACATTTTTTCCGGAGAAAAATTGGACTCATTAAATGATTTGGAAGAGGCAGGAAATACAGACACACAGATAAACGAAACACAATCACCAGACGAAGAAACAAAAATCGAGGAGAAGGAAGATTAGTATTATTATATGCTTAAAAAATAAATAGTTTTAAAGTTTTAAAAACAAAATACATATTTTATGTATATATTATATACTATTATATTATATATTGTATTATATTATATTATATTATAATTATATTATATTATATTATAATACATATATTTAAATTTACGTTTAAATTAAATGTTTAAAAATAATTAAAAGTAGTTTAAACAAAATAAAGGGTCATGCGTACATTACTTAAATTTGAAAATTTTTTGAAACATTTGATTTGGCCAAAAGAGACCCGGGCAACGCCGGGTACTATCGGCTAGTTTAATAATAAAATTAATTGAATATTCCACTATATTTGTATTTAAAACAATTCAAATAATAAAATTCAAGTTTCCTCAATTTCTGCTGAACTTCTGCAGTATATTTGTTCCGGAAAAAAAATCAAATACACTATATGCCATAATATGCAGAGACCTAATATTTTTGGGATTATGATACTCTCATGAAGCCCTAAGGCCAACATTTATTTTTTTTTATTTCATTTTGCATAAATTCAACACTCAGATTAAATTATCCTGCTCCCCCACATATATTCATATAACATAACAAACAGAGCAACAACAAAAAAATAGTTTCCTTCCTGTTGGCTGTAGGACACTGGTATGTTTGGAAACGAGTACTCGTACTACGTGCATCCGCTTAAAAGGATGCTTTGATCTAGTTGCAGTAAATTTAATTAAAATGCTTCATCATGTATATCTACGGATTCCATAGCTAAAAGTTTTCTGTTTGTGATTTCCTTTTGTAGACTATATTTTCTCTTACATACTGATACCGATCCATATATATGTAGGTACCTATAAGAGGGGTGAAACAATTTTTGTACAAATACATCCGTATCGTATTTATATAAAAAAAAGTTATAACGAGCAGTGAACAATTTTTCAGAGATGATATTGTTTGCCTTCACAGAATTCAGATAACTTTATATTATGTTACATATACGTGTGTTTTATTATAATTTATTACAAATAATGATTTTTTTATTTTTTGATAAAAATAAAAATTGCATTTAGCAACACTTTTAATACGACACATTTCAATATGAAAAAAATATGTATTTCCAATCATTAAAATGAAAAATTTGTTTGTTCACTTGTATACAAGTAGTCGTTTTTTATTTTGTATCCCTTTAAATTAAACCCTTTTAAAATGATTAAAAAAAAATTCAGGTCTCTTAAAAAATTATTTTTAAGCATTAAACAAGCCATTTCTTCCTCAATGATGTTAAATTTTGTTTCCCAATAAAATTAAGGACAAAAGGGACGGAAAATGTACCTATTTACAAATATACGTCTTATTCAGAACTATTTATATATAAATCCCAATTGAAAAAGACCTAAGCACATAGTCCTACATCATTATCAAATTGATTAGGTTTGAAGTATATAATATGGAGTAGAATTTGATGGAAATCAAAATGGACAAGGCAAACATCATATATACGGATAAAGAAAGTAAATGGTCTAAAGTTAAAGGCAGTGAAAAATCCTATTAAGCTGATAGGATTAAGCTCTTTTTCTGATGCAGGTAGAGCCAAGCCAACAAGACTTTAGATATACACATTCAACATAAACATATACATGTACATATGTGTATAGTATTTTTTTTTTTTTTGTGCAGACATTATTTTTTACGGTTGAAGTTTATAGGGGTCGAATGTGTGTTTATTGATGAAAATAAAATCAAAGAATTTTAAGTTCTCGATTTAAAGTCAAAGATTTAAACCTTAGGGATAATTTAATAAAACTTTAAAAATTGTAGGAAAAATAAAACTTAAATTCAAATTCGTGAATAGGTACTTGGATATCCACAATTATTTGAAAATCTATTGAAAATAATAGGTTTTCGAATTTAGTCTAAAACTTTATAAAAGTATTTTGAGAAAGTATGTATCAGAGTACATATTATTATATTTATTTATTTAGTGGTTTAAAATTTGAAAACACATATTCAGTTTCAAAAGCCAACTTTTGGGTGTAGAATTTAAGATGGTCACATAAATAAAATGCACACTGTGGTTTTAAAGTTATAATAATTCAGATCTGTTGCTCTGATTTTAAAGGATAGGATTAGTTATGGGAACCTATATTTTGTATCACCTGCCAAAAATATTTACATACTACATTTTTGGCAGGTACTATTATCAGGCTTGTCAGATTGTACGATTTATCGCCAAACAGGCGATTTGAAATTTCATTTGGCGACACGAAAATCGATTTGGCGATGTACCACCAAAAAGGCGATATTTTTAGTTTTTGGCGATTTAATTTTTTATATGAAAAAGTTCCAATGGACATCAATTGATACATACATTGAATTTATTGAGGAAGACTAGGTTAACAAAAGCGTATTGTTTTCTTTAATTTTTAAGTTTTTGAATTTTTTTCTTTTCTTCTTTTTAAAGAACGGTTTTTTTATGTAAAAACTTAGAAATGCGAAATTTTATTTCATTTTTAAATTTGGTAATTTATTGGGTGGAAGGTATTGAAATTTGGCGATTTTTTTGCGATTTAGACTTTACACTGACTTTTACACAGTTTCACAGTGCACACTTAACAAAATAAGTGGCACTTAATATTCCCATTTTGGCACTTTAGCCGCAGTTTTACTACCTGAATATAAATGGAACTTAAGTGGCCAACATGGGAGACTTAAGTGTCACTTATTCCTATAAGTTTACACTGTGAAATTGGGAATTAGTTTTCCATAATTGGCACTTAAGTGACACTTACTTCACTGTGAAACTGGCCCTTAAGTCTCCCATATTGGCCACTTAAGTGTCACTTACTCAGGGAATAAAAGTGCCAAAATGGGAAAATTAAGTGCCACTTATTTTGTTAAGTGTTGCACCGTGAAACTGCCCCAAAATACATATTTTTTTTTATATAAAATTTTGTAAACATTTTTGAAAAAAAATTTGTGCTCAATTTTGTAGCCTTTATTAATGTTAAAAAAATTAAAGTTAAAAAATTTTTTTCGAAACATCGAATTTTTAAAAAATTATTTTTATTTTTTTTTTTAAATCCATAATTTTATTGTTTTACTGTTGAAAATTTTGATAAGCAATATTATTCAAATTTATTAGAAGTTCTCGTGTATTAAAATCGGTTTAACAGATGAGATAGTCGACAAGCAAAACAAAAATTAGTTCGATGAGAGATACCGTTTTAAATCGATAAATACCATTTTGTTTCCAATAAATGCAGTTGATCGTACTCATATTAGCTCACATAAAAATTTTAATAAAAATCGTAGATGGCGTTTTTGAGAAAAATGAGATTTTCTTTGCCAGTTTTTAAACAATATTTTTTATTAAAAATTTGCTAGATGATGTTAAAAAACTGCTGTTTAAAGTTTTATAAAAATCGATCAAGTCGTTTTCGAATTATTTAGTTCTCATTTTAACTTTAAAAAAAAATTCGAAAATTGTGGTATACAATTCTTTAAAGATTTTTTGAAACATTCTCCATTTTTGAGAAAATCAAAACAATCATTCTATGGGAGGAACCATTTATAACCATTTTTCGAATTTTTTATAATGGTAGGTTTTTTGTACGAAAAAATTACTTTTAAAATAAAAATTACTATTAAAATAACATTTTCATTATTTGCTAAAAGAATTTAAAGGCAGGTACCATTATTTGTTAGTCTTAAAAAAAAAGGAAAAAACCTATAAGGGGTACCTACGCTAGGTACCAAGTTTAAAAAACATCGACCCACCCGTTTAGGCTGCAGTTGAAAGCACAGGCCAGGACAAATGACATATCATCGAAATTTGTTCTTATTTTGTATAAAGGATAAGATGTGTGGCCAATTAAAAAAACTGAAAATGACAAAAATTTCGGTTTTTCACTTATGGCACTAAGCTGGATCTAAAATTAAATTTTGTGGCGCGGCAGCTCGGGACTTACAACTCCCAACCATTAGTGTGTGCGTGTTATGGGTAGAATGGAGGGGACCTACAATTTTCTACCGAATCCGAATGGCTAAGATGAGAAACACTTCTTCATGACTCTTGGAGGATTTGTCAATTCCTCGCAAGAGGCAGTAGCCCGTGAAAAACATTTCTGTTTTTAAGGCGACATAGGCTGGGAATCGAAACCAAGACCTTCGGCGTAACAATCCTATACGCATTAACCATAACGCCATGGACTAAGCTGGATTAGTTATCGAAAAATAATTTATGCTCATTTTATAAATTTTAAACAGCCTAATGTGAAGGTATTAATTAGCATGATACTGGTTAACAATTTACTAACTTTAAAGCTCTCTACTAAAATGTTTCTAGTTATAATTTTTTTTAACCAGAATCTCACTAAACCTATTTTCTTAATAAACTTCAGCTGAACACACCTAAAAAACTTTAATAAAATATTTAAAATCATAACTCTTTAGCGAATAAAGATACCGTAATATTTTTTTTTGTCTTAAAGGAAATTTCCAAGGCTATCAAGCTAATGAGTTTCAAAAAAATATTTATTCAGGGTTTTCTCTTTAATAACGAATTTTTACTAAAGGTGATGGACATAGTTGGTATATTTCACTTTAACAAAGTCAAAATTTCAATATGCTTCGTTTAATGTATATTTGACTTTAATTAGAAAAAAATAATATTAAAAATCAACGGCAAGACTTACAATGTTTTATGTTATACATATTGTTACAGCCAGAAAACCATTCATTAATTCTGTTTTTAAATTTAATTAAAAATAGTGAATAGTTTTGGAAAAATTTATTTTGAAAGAAAAAATCCCTCTACCAGAGCCCTATGCAGCTCAATTTTTGGGATTATCTGAAAAAATATACAGGGTGATTGGTAGCACCAAAAAGTCATAGTGAGTAGGTTGGGTTAAGAGTTAAGACAAGAAAATAAATCGTATAGGATCGGGGTCTATTTCCCCCGTTTACGCGAGAGGGGCAATTTTCTAAAAAAATTACTTAAAACGGAAAAAAATTATTTAAAAACAACGGTTAAACTTGCAAAGCCACGCTATACCTCTTTAGGAAAGCCAGAGATCTCTTCTTTAATTTTCATTTTAAATTAAGTTGTGTTAGTGAATAGTTTTTGAAAAAATAATTTTCAAACTCGAAATTTAAAAAAAAATTTCAAAATTTTATGTAATTAAGGATAATTTTTGTTTTCAAAATTCAATGCTCTTATTAATTTTCAATAAAAAACAGAAAACCAGATGCTAAAATGTATCTTAGTTTTTGAGAAATTAAATAAAAAATATTAAGTATTTTTTTTCCAAAAAGGTGAAATCTAGTTAAACCAGTTAATTTTTTTAAATATTTTCTAAAAACCGGATGGTATACAATAAAAAATAAAAAAGGGATAATCCGCTAATTTAATAATTGACCTAAGCAGATAAAACTAAAATTTTCATTTTCTTATTTTGTCAAAAACTAAGATACATTTTAGTATCCGGTTTTCTGTTCTTTATTGCAAAGCATGGCATTGTAAGTTTAACCTTTGTTTTTAAATAATTTTTTTTCCGTTTAAAGTAATTTTTTTAGAAAACGGGGGAAAATAGATCAACCCTTCTATACGATTTTTTGTCTTAACCCAACCTATACTCACTCTAGCTTTTTGGCGCACCTTATACCAATCACCCTGTATATGGATTTTTCCGTTAAGTCTAAGGCGGAAGTTTTTTTTAACTCAATTCAAAGATGAAAAATGGTGCCCAAAGTGATGTTTCTAAAAACTTTGAATGAAAAAGTTTTAACATTAAAAAAAAAATAAAAAAAAATAACTATTTATTTAATAATAAACAAATATTATGTACATCAAGCAAAACAAAAAACACAAGTTTTTTCACACATTACCCTCAGTTTTTAAAGTCAAAACTAAAAAAAAATGTTGTTTAATTCCAAAATATTTTGAACAACATGCGGTTGATCAAGCAGTTGTTTTTCACATTTATATGATCTAACATCGATGGTTTTCAAACATGCTGATCCATGAAAAACCTCTAATGTTATTATGCGGTTCTCAAAAACTGATAATGGCATTATTAAAATTCTCTAGAAATGTATATGAAGTCCTGGGGGATTTCAATTTAGATCAAATTAAGCTTCGATTAGGCGGTCGACTCTAATGAGTGGACTGACTCCGGTAATTCAATATTGTCCCAAAAAGAGTTGTCGCGGTGTTGTCTGTGTCAACTCGTTTCTCAGATATCGCTGAATGATGCCTATCGATGTTGATAAATAGATAGATTAAAAAACTTTTCAAAAATCGAAATTTCAAGATTTCATTTTATGCTCCGGAAAAGGTGTTTTTTTTTAACTTTTGGATACAAATATTCAATATGCGTCAAAATATAGTTTGTTACATATCTGGCAAGATATAAACTGTCAAATTCCATTAAAGGATGCCTACGATGTTGATGGATTGAAAAACCTCTACAAAATCTACAACGACCAAAGTAGACTACGTAGAGCCAAAAAAAAAAATCTGTTGTGTCAACGTTGAGATATAGTCAACGCGCTCTGACGAGCATTCTGGCAATGTGTCCTAACTGCATTGATAGAGTGATCACGGTCACGCAAAATAACGAACGCGTTGATTCTAAAACTCACGTTTTTGGTAAATTCGTCAAAATTAAAAAAAAAAATAGCCAATGTCCAAGTCCATTGTCTTGTTAACTTTTATTTACTTCTTCATTTATTTTGTTTTTTTTTTTTTTTTTTTTTTGGTGAAACAAAAAGAACAAATACTTTGCAATCTAACAAAACACTTTGCAGAAAAGAACTTTGCAAATTTGCCTTTGGTGAAATGTATTTTGCAAAGAGGAAAACTTTTCAATTCAATAATTTCCTCTTTGCAAATTTGCGTTTGGTGAAACGAAATTTTAAAAGTAAAAGTGCAAATTTGCAAAGTGAAGGTAGTTTGGTGAAAAGTGTTATGGTGGTCCCTGGTCGTAAAAACATTTTTTTGGCGTCGGAGTATATCTAATTTATTCTGCAACTATCTCTTTAAATCATTAAGAAAATACCACATACCATATTTGTTTCATAGGTTGGCTACGCTTTAATGTCATTTTACAGCTTTTAGCTATTTTTTGTTACTGTCTATATGTAGAATATTACACAAATAGTCATCTATCAAACCTCTTTATTGTGTGCACAGGTAATTTCTCATGGTGAACAAAGATACCGCATTTTTTCTTACCTCAGACAATACCGATTAATTCTCTTCTAACGAGGGAGGGTCCTTTTTGTGTACCTACCTTTCTTTGCGTTATCGTTTTAAATGTGTAATTTATATTATTAAATGTACAAATAAAACCAAATCAAAAAAAAACCCTAAGGCCAATTCATGAACCAAGTTTATAATTTTTTTTCTGTCCATTGTCCCAGATTAAGTTCTTGTCAGCGGATGAAATGAAAGCCAGACAGACAATATTCTGATTTTTTTTATAAAAATATAGGGAGGGAGATAAAAATATTTCAACCTGAATATGAAACAGTATGGCTATTATGTGATCCTTTAGTAGCCCGTTCATATCCTTACCTAACCATAGCAACATCAGCTAGTTACATGATGAGGTACATAAAAATTCATGAAATAAAATAAAAATAAAAATCACAAACCTTAAGGGGGAAACAGATTCCAACGGAAAAAAAAAACAAAATTAAGAATCATCCGATTGTAGCATCATTAACAATCAGGCCACAGACATAACGGTGACCGAATTCATCGGAAGAATTCTCCTTTTTGGTTTTGCTCCTGTCCTGTGTGTCCTGTCCTGTCCTGTCCTCCTAGAGGTATATCTAACCTATACACAAAAATCCGTTTTCTCTTTAATGATAATGAATCTTCAGGGAAACGTCCGAAGAGGGTGTAAACGGATATACTGCTACTGCTGGTCGCTTAAGGTCCTCAAAGCGTGTCCGTCTCATACCATCCTGGGTTTCGTATATATAAACACCGAACCAAGCACAACCATTTGTATACAGTGAAATGGTTTTAATGAGCACATAGTGCTTATAATCTTTCCCATCTGGTCATAAGCTTAATCGTGTTTCGGCATTCGGTCCGTTTACTCAGGCCATGGGTGCCTAATCTGCTGGAACGTTTTTTGGCAATTATCCCTTATTAAGTGATAAAATAATTAAAAGGACAAATCTCACATCGTTTCCAATAAAACTCTTCTCTTCTATAACTGATTGTGTGTGTCTTCCATTCCCAGTTAAACTAATCGAATTTATATTCCGAAAAAGTTGTGTATATTACAATATTATAACGGCATATGATTGTATCTACGTGTTTAGCAGACTTTTTAAAACTTTATATCCCATTTTTTTTTCTTTCATTCTTTCTTTCTTTCTTTATTATGTATTTGCAGGATTTCGTTTTCTCATTTATATTATCATCACGTTTGTTCCTGCGTCCGCATGAGTTATTGGGTAAACTGTTGTCCTCTGTACCTGATAGTGGGTCCTTAGCCACATTAGCCGCATTACTAGCCGAATGGACACATCGCTTCCCATACGATTTCCGCGATGAAAGGATCATGAGTCATGTTAAACATATCGTTTCGAGGTAAGTTATTTATAGTAGTATAGGAAAGTCACTAGATTATCATTGAAATGTTGTTTTTTTTATCCTTTTCTATTCTACAAAAACAACACAAAACAAAAACCGAACATATACAGATGTTCTAATACTGGATTAGAGGAGTTAGTTTCGGAAATATTGAGTGCCTTGTTAAAACGCCTGACTGAATTAGAAAAACACGAAGGAGATTTACGTGCTTGTCAAAGTAATACTGACAAGGTTAGCATTAAAAATGATTAATGGAATTGTTTGTTTTTATTTCTTTCGGTGGGTTTTTTTTGTTTTGATACATTTTCTTATAGAAATGGTTGTTTTCTTTTTAGATAGATTTAATAGACTGCCCAACACCATCACATTACGCACAAATTTTATGTCGAATTGAAAGAAAATTGGCGAAACATGTTGGACCTGAGGAATTTCTACAGTGTAGTAATAATGTACTTTTGGATAAACAAGTAAGTTTTACACACAAACAATAAAAAATTAATAAAACCATCTACATGAAATTAAGAAACAAAATATAAAATAAGAATGATTGCCAAAGAAATAATGTTTTACGTAATTGATTAAATAGCTGCCCATTAAAAACCTAGGGATTTAATAGTTAAATAACGGCAAAAAACATAGTTACTTATTCAAAAACAACCAAACCAAATTATTCAAATTTAATACCGAAAGTCGGCCGAAAAGCTATTAGCTCCATACATTATCATCTGATACACATAAACCAACACCCATCACGTAAGGATATTCCCAACCCAATCCTCTGAGTGCAAACCTCAGAAATATTTTTTGCACTTGTTTTAATCTGGCTTTGTGACAGTCATAGTGGGGACGACCAAACCTGATAAGCATATTCAATAATGGGCTGCACAAATGTCCCAAAATGCTGTTTGATAAAAAAAGGATCAGAAAACTGCCTTGACTCTGTCTCTTTATCCACCCAAGAATTGAATTCGCTTTATTAGTTATGGAGTTGAAGTGTTGTATAAAGTCAAGTTTTTGATCAAATAGGACACCGAGGACAGTTCACTTACTCGCGACAATAATACACTATTAAGAAAATAATTTGCAGAAGATACAGATTGCTTTCTCGTTAAAGTAATAATTTTACATTTATCAATATTGAGAGTCAAACAATTACGAACACACCAATCAAAAAACGAATTAAGATCACACTGCAACTCTTCACAACCTCGAGAGTTTTCAATAGTTTTGAAGATTGTAACAGCGTCCGCATAAATAAAATAAAAAGTACGGATCCTAAATGGGTACCCTGTGGTATTCCAAAGTTACCCTTAAACTTAATATTTCAGAACAAACGGTAAGTCATTAATAAATAAAATAAAAATTTCGGGCCTAAATGGCTACCCTGTTGTATTCCAGAGTTAACCTTAAACATAATTGATTCATAACCATTGAAAAATACCGAATAAAATCTATCAAATAAATAAGACTGGAGCCACTTTGAAACTGTGTTTATCTAACTAGGCCCTATAGGTTGCAAATGGTGATAAATTTCTTGGAAACTCTTTGGGATTTTGCGTGCGGGTTCC
>CAKNBH010000029.1:0-26310 GCA_929447395.1 Epistrophe grossulariae
GTATTAATTTACATTTTGTATTATATAAACTATCGTGTAGAATTTTTTGACAATTTTTAGCATATTAAGATTAAATAATAATTATTATTATGCATTTTTTTTATGATTTTAATTTTCTTTACAATTTTATGAAAATATATATATGTATATATATATATATATTATGTGTAGGTATATATATATTATATATACATTATTATTATTATATTTAATAAATAATATATGTATATATTTAATTAAATAAGTTAAATTATATAAATAAAATAATAATAATTTCTTTCTCTCTATATCTCTCTGCATCTCTCTGTATATCTGTGTATCTCTTTGTATATCTCTCTGTTTCTCTATGTATTTCTCTGTCTCTCTGTGTATCTCTCTGTATTTTTCTGTCTCTCTCTGTACCTCTTTGTATCTCTCTATATTTGTCTCTGTCTCTCTGTATCTGTCTGTATCTTTCTATATATCTCTGTCTGTCTCTGTCTTCTCCGTGTGTTTCTCTGTATCTCTTTGTCTTCCTCTGTATCTCTTTGTCTTTCACTGTATCTCCCTTTATCTCTTTTTCTGTATCTCTCTGTATTTCTCTGTCTTTTTCTGTATTTTTCTGTCTTTCTCTGTATCTCTCAATATTTGTCTGTGTCTCTCTATAGTTTCTTTCGGTATAT
Organism: Epistrophe grossulariae; assembly: GCA_929447395.1. Classification (NCBI taxonomy): domain Eukaryota; kingdom Metazoa; phylum Arthropoda; class Insecta; order Diptera; family Syrphidae; genus Epistrophe; species Epistrophe grossulariae. The sequence continues at coordinate 663 of CAKNBH010000029.1, forward strand.
CTCTGTCTTTCTCCGTGTGTTTCTCGGTCTTTCTCTGTATCTCTATGTATCTATTTGTCTTCCTCTGTATGTCTCTGTCTTTCTCTGTATCTCTTTGTCTTTCTCTGTATCTCTCTGAATCTATTTGTCTTCCTCTGTATGTCTTTGTCTTTCTCTGTATCTCTGTATTTCTCTGTACTTCCCTGTCTTTCTCTGTATCTCTCTATATTTTTCTGTCTCTCTCTGTACCTCTTTGTATCTCTCTATTTTTGTCTGTTTCTCACTATATCTGTCTGTCTCTTTTTGTATATCTCTTTCTGTCTCTGTCTTTCTCCATGTGTTTCTCTGTCTATATCTGTACCTCTGTGTATCTATTTGGCTTTCTCTGTATCTCTTTGTCTCTCTCTGTATCTCTTTGTCTTAATCTGTATATCTCTGTCTCTCTCTGTATTTCTCTTTCTCTCTCTGTATATCTCTGTATTTTTCTGTATCTCTCTGTATCTCTTTATATTTGTCTGTGTCTCTCTATATCTGTCTGTCTCTTTCTGTCGGTCTCTGTATTTCTTCGTGTGTTTTCTGTCTTTCTCTGTATCTCTTTTTGTCTTTCTCTGTATCTCTCTGTATCTCTTTGTTTCTCTCTATATTTTTATCTCGATCTCTCTATATTTCTCTATCTCTCCCTGTATCTTTTTGTCTCTCTTTGTATTATTCTTTCTCTCTATGTATTTTTCTGTCTCTCCCTCTGTATCTCTTTGTTTCTCTCTGTTTATCTCTGTATCTGTCTATTTATCTTTGTCCCTCTTTGTATCTCACTGTTTCTCTCTGTAACTCTGTCTTTCTCTGTTTCTCTCTTTATTTCTTCGTCTCTCTCTATATTTCTGTCCCTCTTTCTCAGCTCTCTATGTTTCTCTGTCTGTCCCTCTCTCTTTATTTCTATCCCATTTTACCTTAAAAACATATTATCTAGCCATTTATTTGTTAAAAAATATTTTAACAGAGTTTTTTTTTATAATAATTACTTACAATTTATTTGAAAATTTTTGTTGTTTGAATTATAATTGGTATTTTATTATATTTCATTTGAAAACTTATTCATATAAATCGATTAAGAATTGCTTAAGATATAAGCCATTTTCGGGCACCTTATATATGATTCTACCAAATAACGAATTTGAATGACCGTCTTGATTTTTGTTAAATTTAGCTTTGTTAAATATTCAAAAAATCGTATCACAGCTTTTATTGTTGGGTGTACAAAAAACGTTCATATATCAAAATAATTGGTCAATTCTTAAGAAAATAAATAAAATTATATTTTGAAATATATTGGAAAATCGATGTTTAATTTTGAATTTGAAATGACTTTATGAAACTTGTGAACATCATACAGCTATATTTTGTATATGAAAATATTAACTGACTTTTCAGTAATTAATTTTGAGAATTTGAAAATATTCTGGGGCGTGGTCAAAATGCTAACGATCAAAAACTTATCAAATATACTTAAAATATAGTTGTTTTTTCTTCTCTCTGTGCCAATTTTACGCATTAATAATAATTTCCTGCCATTTATTTGGTAATTTTTTAATTGAATTCAAATTGGTATTTTATTATCTTTTATATGACACCTTATTTGTAAAAATCGAATAAGAATTACCAAAGTTATATGCCATTTTCGGGAACCTTATTCATGATTCTTTCAAATAACGAATTTGAATGACCAAATGTCTTGGTTTTTGTCAACTTTTGCTTTGTTAAATATTCAAAAAATCATATCGCAGCTTGTAGTGGGTGTACAAAAAACATTTATATACCAAAATAATTTGACATTTCTCAAGAAAATAAATAAAATTATATTTTTAAAATCGGTTGGAATATGTGTGTGTAATTGACAATTTAATCGAAAACTTACATTTTTATCTAATCAAGCCTATAAACCATTGAAGATGGCTAAAATTTTGTAATATTTTATAATAGAATTATTTGTGAGAAATATATCTATCTATAGATACCTTAGTTTTGAAAATGCATACAGTATTTCTCGACTTATAGTTGATTTTGTGCAGGTGAATTGTAAATTTTGAATTTTTTTTTACATTTACCTTTAGAATTTGAAAAAACTACATTTAGATAAAACTTGAATTGAATTTATGAAACTTGTGAATATGGTAGAGCTATGTTTTGTATGTCAAAATGTTTGTTGAGATCTCAAAAATTAATTTTGGTAATTTAAAAATATTTGGGGGGCGTGGTTAAAATATTATTAGTCAAAAACTTGAAAAAGTATGCTTAAAATAACTTGTTTATTTTTGTACTTTATCCCATGTTAAGCTATTTAAAATAATTTCTGGTCATTTTATTGGTATATTATGTATTGAGTAAAAATAAAAATACTATTATCTATCTTATTTTATATCATTTTTCAATATCAGGATAAAATTATTGAAGTTATAAGACATTCTCTAAGCTTTTTCAGTTATTTTGTCAATAAAATTATTTAAGATTTTTTTATAAATTTTTTTTTTCAGAACGTTTTAATGTATGAAAGAGATGATAGATATATATGTTTTATATATAAAAATAAACGCTTACTTATTAGTAAGCGATTAAAAGTTATTTGATTAAAATCCGTTGTTCTAATAAAAAGTAATAAGTATTTTAATAAAGCAAACACTATGTCAAAAAAAGCAAGTTATAAATAAATTAAATTCATAATTTATTTAATATCAATTTTCTTGTTGGACTTACAACATTAAAATGTTTAACAAATATTTAGAAAATATATTAATAAATAATATGTAATAAATTTTTTTTTTCTATTTTGAATATAACATATTATTTTAAATTTTTTAATCAATCAATGTTGGTGAAAAAAAACATCAATTCAATTTTATTTAACATTTTTTTCATAATTTTCATGAAAATTTTATAATTTTTTTTACACACGTTTAATGCGTGTCTTAATGACAGTATTTTAAGACCTCAATATTGAAAATCCGTTTACAATTTTAGGAGTAATAAATTAATTAATGATGTCATGTCAAATGATTTTTTTGATTAAAATCTATTTTTGTCATAAAAAATCAATTAAATATCCCTACCGCCGCTCCTGTTGAATTTACCGTTATAACACCACTGACTTTTTTATAGATAAGGGTTGGGGCTACAACTTTGTAGAACATCATTTTTTGAAATTCGTAAAATTTTCATCAACTTTTGCATTTTGAATACAAAAAATTGAATTGATAACCTCTTTACCTTCCCTTTTCGTATAGAACGCTTCCCCCCTGCGCAATTATTTTTATACAGAATTAAAGCTTAACATTTTGTGATTATTTTAAGATCTTAATCTTAAAGATCGGACAATCAGAACAGAAGTTATGAATTTTTTAATCCATCAATATCATTTGAATTTTTCGATTTTGATAAAATAACGGGTAATCTGCCACTGGTCGGTGGTGGTTGGCAATGAACAAATCAGGTAATTTCGATGCAATTTAATCGATTTTTTGATTAAATTAAAATTAAAATTGTGATCGTTCTATAGTGCGTAGATTAATAAATGAGGTATCAAATTAATCGTCGATATATTGCCATGCGGACTAAAGAAAAGCTAAATTCATGCATGCAAGCAGTGATGAGTAATAAGTTGATATGTAAAACTACTTTTAAAATGCCGTTATCTCACCTTAACGGTATAAAAAAAATTCAATTAACTTAAATTCACATTTAGACCAATAGATTGTATAACCTGTAAAAATTTCAACCTTCTATGACTATTAATTAAAAAGTTATTAACAGAGAAAGGTAAAAAACAGTTTTTTAAAAATTTTTATACTTGAATAACTTTTCTCAACGGTACTTTAGAAATTCAATTTTTACCAAAAATATGTAAATTCATAATATCTATAACATCCTAAAATTTCATATCTCTCGCTATCCGCATTAAAAAGATAAAAATAAAAAAGTGTCAAAAAAACGACAAAAAAAATTAGTGTTTTTCAAAAATTCCCTGCGTCAAAAATACGACGTAAATCAAAATTTTGTATTACACGCCTAATTTTTTTTTTCATCCCCTTTCCAAAACTGTAAATATAATAAAAATCAATTAACCCCCTGATTTATTAGAATTTTTTTATGAAACATTGATTTTTGATTTTTTTCGTCTAAAACGTTGATAACTGTAAAAATAATTTTTTATAATTTTTTTAATAACATTGACATACCTTAGAATTAAAAAATCTATCGAATAAAAAAAAATTTAACTTTCTATCTATATCCGTTTAGAAAATAGAAATCCGATTTTCCCCTACATTTACCCAAGTTTACCCTATTAAAAATGAAAATTTCAAAAAATCCCTTCTTAGTGGAGCTTTACATATATGTGGTATGTGAAAAAATTTTTTATATATAATATATATATTACACAGTAAGCTGTAGAATGATTAGTTAATGAATGAGTCAGTGAGTGAGTCAGTGAGAAACTTACGTCTTTATAATATAGTAATAATAATAATAGTATTGACAATATACCCTATGCTACGCTATAGGTATAAAATTTATATTGTTATCCATATTTTTTATATATAATTTTTATTTTATTAAGATAAAAAATTATAATAATATTAATCTTTAAAATAAAAATTATTATTATTCTATTTTTTATAATAATATTTTAATTTTATTATATTATATTTATATATTATATAAACTATCGTGTAGAATTATTAGACAATATATAGCTTATTAAGATTAATTTTAAGCCTTATTAAGATAAAATTTAAATAATAAAATTATTATTGTACCTACTTTTTTTTTGTTGTTTTGTTTTAAAAAAATGATTTTAATTTTTTTTTTTTTTGCATTTATAAGAATAAAATATAAATATAATTATATTTATTATTATAATTTTTATAATAATATTATATATATTATATATATGTATATATTTAAAAATATTTAATTATATTTTATTTTAATATTGAATATATATATATATGTTTATATTATATATATATGTATATATATATATATAAATATATATATGTATATATATATATATATATCTAATATATATATATATTTATATATATACATACATATTATATACATATATTGTTATATTATATTAAAATACGTAATTATTGAAATTTTGTGTTTTTTTTTTTTTCTGTATATTAAATTTATAAAATCTTTAAATAGGGTACTGTGGCGTATGTGGAAATTTTTTTTTCAATTATTTAAATTATATTTTAAATATATGTATCACTTTTATTAATGTAGAATTTAGTTTTTTATAAAAATAATAAATTTATGAAATGGGTCACTGTGGCGTATGTGGAATATTTTTTTATTTATTTTATTAAAAAATTAAAATTTCTTAAATGGGTCATTGTGAGTTATGTATTTTTTTTTTTGAAGTTATTGAAGTCTTAAATGAAGGACTCCATATCGTTTGAACTTTTTTTTAATAACTTACCTTTAAAATTTAAAAATCTTTTTTCAAATAATCATAATATATCTTTATTTATTTTGCAAGAATGTTTTCTAAGTCTGCTTAATTCAGTTATCAATAAGCAATAATAATTTTTCAACTCTTAATCAAATTCCTTTCCAGTAAAAAAATGAAATAAAAAAACTGAATGCAATTTTGTTAATTTTTTTTTTTTTTTTTAATTTTTTCGAAATTTGCATTTTATTTTATAAAATTTAAAATTAAATTTTCAATATTCAAACAATTTTTATATTAATTTTAGGACAATTTAAAATTTACTTATTTGTTGTTGAATTGTGTGTCCATGTTGATTTTCTTCTTCTTCTTTATTTCGTTCGTCATCTTTATTTTCTTGATATGTATGTCTGTAAATTGTAATATTAAATTAATTATTTTAAAATAATATGGATTTCTTTTGTTAAACATACCATTATTGTAAGAATAAATGCGTTGTTTAAATTCCATTGATATTTCCACAGCATATAAATAAATCGGTTTTTCTTCAGAATAAATGATTATCTATATTATAAGGACATTATAATTAATATTATGAAAAGTATTTAAAGTTTAATTGGAATTACTGTTATTATAAAAAATATCGTCTGGGGTTTATCCAATCGACAGCGTGTTAGTCCTTACACTGGAAACTATAGCAATGACATCTTGACATCTGAAAAGAAAACTCCACCTAACTAAAATATTTCTCTAATTCAAATCGAAATTATACACAAAAAAAAAATTTAAAAGTAGAAAAATCTTCGAAATCGAAATATAAGAAAAAATCAATATTATCAAATAATAAAATATATCTTAAATAAAAATAAATATATATTAATGAAAATATAAAATCTTTTTTATGAAAAGGACAATTTTTCTACAGCCAAAAATTTATATAATTACATTAAAAAAAGATCTATAAAAGGTAAAGAAAATTTAAAACAATTTTTCAAATTTAATTTATAAAATATAAGTTAATAAGTATTAGTTAACAATTTCACATCTCATATACTTTAAATTAATTTTAAATAGTTTGTTATGTGTTTAAGTTCTTATTATAAAATACAAATGTTTTATGTAAATATAATGAAGAATTCTAAGCGTATTTATTTTTCGTTTATTAAAATGAATTAAATATATTTTAAATATAATATGTAGAATATGTTATTTTTTTTTTAATTCATTCTTCAAAATTTAATTTAATTTTTATTTTTTGATTTTAATTTTTTTTTTTTTTTGTTCAAATTATTGAATCTTTTTTTTTTTTTAATTTTTTCATTTGTATTTTGTTTGTTTGTTTTTTTTTTTTTTTTTTTTTTTTATTGTTTTCTTTTTATTTTTCTTTGTTTTGTTTTATTTTTTTTTTTTTTTTTCATTCTTTATATTTTTTTTTTTTTTTTCTGTATTAATTGTATTTGTTTTTTCTTTTATAATTGTAATATCTGAATTTACTTTTTCTCGAAATTTTATTGAATGAAGATTTATATGTTGGTTTGTATATTGTTTTTTATGGTATAATTAACAGTTTTTTAAACAATATTATAGTTTTTGTGTTTGTTTGTGTCACTTTTTAATGTTTTTAATTTTGTAACTGCTTAAATGAACTGGTTATTATTTTTTGTGTTTTGTGTTGTTGTAATTATTTGTGAATGCTTTTTTTTTGTTAAGTTTTATATAATGTGTTTGTTTTTTGTCATATAAATTTAAGTCATCGTACCAAGCCTTATTATAGGCTTGAGAGACATTTTTTTAAATATATTTTTTATTAAATATGAATTTAATTATTTTGATTTTTATATTGTTTTTAACAATTTTTATACAGTATTAAAGTTTTTGTGTTTGTTTGTATCACATTTTAATGTTTTTAATTTTTTAACTGTATAAATTAACAGATTATTATTTTGAATGCTTTTTTTTTTTGTTAAGTTTTATATAATCTGTTTGTTTGTCACATAATTTTAAGTCATCGTACCAAGCCTTATTATAGGCTTGAGAGACATTTTTTTGAATATATATATATTAATACAATTTTTGTGTTTGTTTGTATCACTTTTTAATGTTTTTAATTTTTTAACTGTATTAATTAACAGGTTATTATTTTGAATGTTTTTTTTTTGTTAAGTTTTATATAATGTGTTTGTTTTTTGTCATATAAATTTAAGTCATCGTACCAAGCCTTATTATAGGCTTGAGAGACATTTTTTTAAATATATTTTTTATTAAATATGAATTTAATTATTTTGATTTTTATATTGTTTTTAACAATTTTTATACAGTATTAAAGTTTTTGTGTTTGTTTGTATCACATTTTAATGTTTTTAATTTTTTAACTGTATAAATTAACAGATTATTATTTTGAATCCTTTTTTTTTGTTAAGTTTTATATAATATGTTTGTTTGTCACATAATTTTAAGTCATCGTACCAAGCCTTATTATAGGCTTGAGAGACATTTTTTTAAATATATTTTTTATTAAATATGAATTTAATTATTTTGATTTTTATATTGTTTTTAACAATTTTTATACAGTATTAAAGTTTTTGTGTTTGTTTGTATCACATTTGAATGTTTTTAATTTTTTAACTGTATAAATTAACAGATTATTATTTTGAATCCTTTTTTTTTGTTAAGTTTTATATAATCTGTTTGTTTGTCACATAATTTTAAGTCATCGTACCAAGCCTTATTATAGGCTTGAGAGACATTTTTTTAAATATATTTTTTATTAAATATGAATTTAATTAATTTGATTTTTATATTGTGTTTAACAATTTTTATACAGTATTAAAGTTTTTGTGTTTGTTTGTATCACTTTTTAATTTTTTAACTGTATAAATTAACAGATTATTATTTTGAATGCTTTTTTTTTGTTAAGTTTTATATAATCTGTTTGTTTGTCACATAATTTTAAGTCATCGTACCAAGCCTTATTATAGGCTTGAGAGACATTTTTTTAAAATATATTTTTTATTAAATATGTTTTTAGTTGTTGATTTTTATATTGTTTTTAACAATTTTTTTACAATATTAAAGTTTTTGTGTTTGTTTGTATCACTTTTTAATGTTTTTAATTTTTTTAACTGTATAAATTAACAGATTATTATTTTGAATGTTTTTTTTTTGTTAAGTTTTATATAATCTGTTTGTTTTTTGTCATATAAATTTAAGTCATCGTACCAAGCCTTATTATAGGCTTGAGAGACATTTTTTTAAATATATTTTTTATTAAATATGAATTTAATTTTTTTTTTATATATTGTTTTTAACAATTTTTATACAGTATTAAAGTTTTTGTGTTTGTTTGTATCACTTTTTAATGTTTTTAATTTTTTAAGTGTATAAATGAACAGGTAATTATTTTTTGTGTTTTGTGTTATTGTGATTATTTGTAAATGCTTTTTTTTTTAATTTTAATTTATTCTTTGTTAGTAGTTCTTGTGCAGTTTTTTGAAGATTTGTTATTTGTTTAAGTTATTTAAACTATAAATTATGTAATTGAAGTAATTTGTAATTGTTTTTTATTTTAGTTTTTGTTTTTTGATTTTTTTTTCTTTTAATATAATTTGTTTTTTTATTTATTCTTTTTTGTATTTTTTGTATTTTTCGTATTTTTTTTTTTTTTTTTGTATTTTATAAAATCAAAAAAATAAAAAAAAATATGTTATCAAAGATTTTTTAAAATAACTTAATTATTTATTTAAATAATTTTTATTAAAATTTACTTAATTTATTTAATAAAAAAAAAACACTTTTTCAATTACGATAAAAAAGAACTTAAACACACACATAAATCATTATTAAATGTAAATATAAAAAATAATAACATTTTTTGTGTATAAAAAATAATAGTTAAAATTTAAAATAATTAACTTATTAACTTATATTTTATAAATTATTATATAAAAATTATTACCCACATTATTTCTTTACCTTTTATAGATCTTTTAATAATATAATTATATAAAATTTTGACCGTTAAATAAATTGTCTATTTCATAAAAGATTTTATATTTTCACGAAATATATAAATGTTTTTATAAAAAGATATATAAAATTGTTTGAAAGTATTGAAATTTTCAAATATTAGATTTTGAAAAAATTAATATCTTTTAAAAATTTTATTATGTAGAATTTAAATTTAAAATAAAGATAATTAAAGCTAGATGGAGTAAACTAAAAATATTAATAAATGTATTAAAAATTTAAAACATTTGTAAGTTCCTGAATTCCATTTATTTGTCCTTTAGATGTTCTCTGCTGGGAGTTTTGCCAAATATATTTTACTTATTTGTATATACAAAATATTTATAAATATTATAATTTATACATATTAGAAAATAAATATTTAAAAAATTATACATATATACAAATTTACTATTATTATTATCATTTTTATTTAATAAATGAATTAAAGTTTATGTAGATGTGTTATTTTTTTTTTTTTTTTTTTGGAATGTGAAAATCTTCAAAAGACACTTGGTATTTAGTAGTAATATTATTATTATTTAATAATATTATTACTACTAAATACCAAGTAGTGTGGGACTTTTACCGCACTAAAAACACACTATTTAAACTAAATTTCATTTATAGTTTTATATATTAAAAAAATTAATGAAAAAAGATTAATATTAAGCAACAATAATTAAATGATATAATTAAAAATATTATTATTATATTATCATAATTATTGAAAAATTTTCTAAAATAAATAATTTAAAATATAATTAAAATACTTAATAATTATTAAAAAACTAAAATTTAAAAATAAAAAGGGGGGAGCGGCTTGTTTATTTAAATCCGCGTATTTGGCGTCAATTCCTATATCACAAGCAATTTTCATCCGAGGCAAATAGCTAGCTACCAGGCACTGGCTTCTTTAAGGACTAAGAAAAGGTCATTTGTAGTATATTTTTTTAAAATGTGTGGTGAGATGGTTTGCCCCCCCTAAAAAAATTCATGCATTACATGCATTTAAAAAAAAACATGCAAAAATATCTAAACAAAACAAACATGCAAATTCATGCAATTCATGCAAAATTATGCGAAATTTGTATAATACCTATATTTAAATTAAAAAAAAAAAAAAACTGCCTAATTTAAATTAATCTATGTATATCTAAATTGAAAACTAAAATTTAAACCTATATAACTTAAATTTTAAACCTAAAATCTAAATCTAAAACCTATCTACCTAACTATTAAAAAAAAAAAAAAAATAATATGGTTGATTAAAGCAAAAGCATGCATAAGCATGCAAAAATTATTTCTAATAAAATGCATAAGTTACATATCATGCAAAATAATGCAATATCATGCGAAATCATGCGAACATTAATACAATAAATGCTAAGTGTTGATGTTCATTAAAAATTCTCCAATTTTATTAATATAAATTTAAAAAAAAAAAACATGTTTTCAATAACATGCTTTGAAAAAAATCGTGTACATGCACATAAATGAATGACAAAAAAAAGGATGCAATAATGTTAAAAAAGTATTAACATGATTTAATTAAAAAAAAAATAAACTAATAAAAATAAGTGCGTACCATTTTAATTAAAATTACTGAAAATACTCTGCAAAAAAAACAACTTGGAAACTTTTACCGATGGTTTTGACAAACAGTATAAGAAGGAAATTTGATACTATATAAAAAAAAAAAAATTAAAACCGCGGTGCTGTCTACATTATAAAAAATAAAAACCAAAAATTAAAATTAAATTGAAATTGAAATTGAAAATTGAAAATTGAAAAATTGAAATTGAAATTTAAAAAAAGAAAAAAGTTAAGTTAATAGAATAGTAGAAAAATAGCGCATATCTGATTTCAAATCAAAACAAACGAATTTGAAACTCTTGACAAAATGTTAAATACAAAAAAAAAAAAAACAAAAACAAAAAAAACAAAAAAAAAAAAAAACAATGGGTGTACAAATTAAAAAAAAAAAAAAACATGCTTTATTATAAAAAAAAAAAAAAATTTAATACAATAATACAAACAAAAATTTAGCATGCTTTTAAAATCAAACAAAAAACAATACCAGTAAAAATAAACATGCACGTACATCTGGTAATTAAAATTAAATTTACAATACTTCTTTGTACACCACATTTGCTGTTTTACCTTCGGGTGCAAGTAATATAAGATCTTTAGGTGAACTTACTCTTGAACATGCAACATAGAATTGGCCATGCGAAAAACAATCCTCCCTTAGATCAATGCCAGCTAATTTTAACGATTGGCCTTGAGATTTGTTAATCGTCATAGCAAAGCAGACCTTAACGGGAAACTGAAGTCTCTTAAACTCAATAGGAAAATCTGATGGTTCAAGTGGTATTCTAGGAATAACCACTGATTCTCCCTGAGCAGAGCCAGTTAGAATTGTCGCTTCTATTATTTGTCTTTTTAAAGCTGTTACTTGCAACCGTGTACCATTGCAAAGTTTGGGAGGATTTATATTTCTTAATAGCATTATTGGCGCCCCAACCTTTAAAAGTAACTTATGTGCTGGAATACCAGGCGGATTTTGTGAATTAAGAAATTCCACAGGGTACTGTACTGATTGGCATTGTTTTCTGATTGTATCTACTGATTTATATTCTATTTCTTCGCCCTCAAATGACTTTAATAATATTTCGTTAATGCCATTAACTCTGTCATTTTTCGGGCAAAGAATAGCGCGTTCGCAAAACCAATTTAAAGATTTTTGGTTAATGTTTTTAATATCTGGGTAAATGATGGCAATCAATTCATCTATTGTTTTCACAATAGTACCCAAAGTCTCAGGAATAGCAATGAGACCATTCATATTTATTAGAATTCCATTACCAATTTTCAATAAAAGTTGTGCGAAGCGACCAGCAGATACATCACCTCCCAGTTTTACACGCATATTTTCTTTCAATTCCATTTTTTTAACAGAGCGCCATAAAACTGACTTTTTAATGCAGGCATTAACTTCGTCAGCACGTTTTCCCCTGGGAATGACTGGCAGGGTCTGTCGAAAATCTCCAGCCAATAACACTGTCATTCCTCCCATTACTTCGCAAGAGTTTCTTAAATCCCTAAGACATCTGTCAAGAGCTTCAAATCCTCTTTTATGCATCATTGTGCTTTCATCCCAAACAATCAAATTACATTCGCGTAAAACTCTACTTAAATCGCTTTGTTTGCCTATTGCACAATTGGGATTTTCATTAGAAATTAAATTTAGTGGTAATTTGAATACAGAATGCGCTGTTCTTCCACCATCTAATAATGTAGCAGCAATACCAGAAGATGCTGTTGCTAAGGCGATCTTATGTCCACTTCTTATTTTTGCCAATAGTAAATTTAAAAGGAAAGTTTTCCCTGTACCGCCTGGGGCGTCTAAGAAGAAAATCTTTCCTTTTTTATCACTTATATTATTTAAAACGTCATTATAAATTTTCACTTGTTCTGTGGTCAATAAGATCTCTTTTTCGGCGACAAAATTTGCCAAAGCAACTGAATCATAACCCATTTCCCTGAGATACTCTCGGTTCCATAAGTTATTATCAGCCCTTTTTGGTGCCGGAAGGTTATACTGTGATAAAATTTTGCCACCAATCCTTAGCGACAGATCTTCTATAAGAATAAGACACTCATTTAATATATTCTCCATAACAGATTCGGGAATAATTTCAACTTGATTTTGCATACGATGAATTAAATCATCAGCCAAGCCGTATTTAAATTTTTCCCAAAGGCTAGAGGGATCAGGCAGGCTGCAAAATACCATCATTATCGTGAATAATTCCCTCATCTTATGTGGAGTTACATAAATTTGTGCCTCTTCTAACGCTACGATCCAATGTTGACCATCGTCAAGCAACCCCAAGGCATTACATGCACCTTGGAAAGTTGGATAACAAATTCCGTCAACAGTTTTTAATGCATCAAATGATGTTGGACCTTTTATAGAATGTAATAAAATGCGTAAATGATAACAATGTGTATCATTAGGATGAACGGTGTAAATCCTCCCTAATGCAGGAGATTTGAAAATCCCTGGCCAACCTAACACACGTTCTCCTTTTTTCCTTCTTAAAAATTTGCCTCCAGTCCATCGGTAATAGTTTGGAACCTCGAAATAAAACAGGGTTAAAGCAAAATTGTCTTTTTTGCAGAGTTCAAAAAATCCTAAAAGAGTTGTAGTTGGAGGATTATCAATTCTATCAACAACATTATCTGTATTAAAATAAACTCTCTGTCCATTCTCAAGGTGTACTGCAAGATGCTGCACAGTGGGAAACCTTTCATGAATGTAAAAACCAAATATCCGCCAAACTGCTTCATTTGTGCTGAGATACCGACCAGTTTCAAAAAATTTTATTTCATCCTTTTCTATTTCTAATGATATTGCTGCTTTATCAGCACCCTTATTTATATACTTAAGTATATATTTAATGGCTCTGATATCGCTGCAATATTCAACATTAATGTGGGCATTAAACATGCGTAAAAGGACAGGATTATAAGGGACTACCCAGCCATTGTCTATATCGTGATCTTTAATTCTTATTGCTTGACCTCCATTTGCAACAGATCTCCGTCTATAAGACGGATATCCGTTATTTGCAACAAAGGTATTTGCATTAAGAGATTTTGGATACTTTTTAGTACAATGGCCTTTTTTCATGCAAACGGATTTGGGATTTAATGCACCACATGGACCATGTATCATATTGGTTGTAACAATATCATGTAATTTTCGATCAATTTTGGGATCAGGTATTTCAGCACAAACAATAGAGTTTATTTGGTCAGAGAGTATTTTATTTTTTAACCATATTAAAATGTGGACGTGCGGAAGTCCACGTTTTTGCCATTCAATTGTAAAAATAAAGCTAACTATTTCCCCAAATAAGCACCCCTTATCTAAAATATGCATCAGCAACTTCACTTTCAAATGAAATACACGGGCTACGATATCATGGCGATCATACCACTTTTGACCTGGAAGAAGAGCCTCAGAAATTTCTCGCCATTGAGGATTACACGTAAAAGTGATAAAAAGATCTGGACTACCATGATATCGTACGTACGTCATTGCATCTTGCGTGCGTTCATGCAAATAACGCGCCCCCCCAGTGAAAGTTGAAGGCAGTATAACTCTTTGCCCAATTTCATTTGCATCAAATTCATTGGCAATCATTGCGTCTTTTAAATTAGAGTACTGCTCCACTCTTAGCTTTTTTTGATTATGACGAAGGAAATTTAATCTTTCTGTCTCAATTTTCGCATACATATCAACCAAAAATTGGCTGAATAGTGCACGAAAATGTGAAAGACGATTAAAATCATTTTCCCTTATCATAATCCGATAAGCGTAAAACATGGCTGGTGAAACATGATTTTTTTTAAGGGGTAATTTATTTATGGGGTTTCTTAATTGTAATCCTATACTATAGCCATCTTCACCAAAGCAAAACATTAAAGGATATTGTAATGCATCATAAGAACGGTGAATCTCACTTATTTGTTTAAGTGAGTTATTCTTAAATTGCAAAACAATATCTCTTTTTTCATATTCTTGACCTACCATTATTAAAGCTACCTCATTTGTAGTTGGGGCATTGAAACAACCCCTGTGAGAATCAACCGGAACTCTTTCAGAATGAATTATAATCTTACATTGTTCGTAATTAGAACCTACACTATTTAAAATTGTTTTGAGTTCCTTGATGTAGGAGTTTACTTCATGCATCATGCGTTGCAGAACTGCCACTAATCCTTTTTTGACATTAGGATAGTTACTACATCTTATATCTAATTCGCGCTGATCCTCACCTACGAAATAGACCTGCAGGTAACGAACTTGCTGGTCATTTGTCGGAATTAAACTTCCAACCATATGGTAAACCTGACCACATACTTTGTATGTTGGCAACCACGATTTGTTGTTAAAAATTTCCCTGGCACCAAAGGAAGTCATTTGGAAACAACTATTATATTTTCTTATTCTATCAAGAAAATGTTGGTGCTCAGGGTGGTTGTCAGTTAACAAACTTAAAAGTGGTTCTGGTAAATTACCATATGGTTGGAGTTGGACTTTACCTAATTGACAACACATGCTAGGATATTCGTTCTTCCATTTTAAAGCGGAGCAATGTCTACATTTATGGCTCATAGTACCAATAAACAATGACTTGTCCACTTCATAAGCTATATTAGGATTGTACGACAATCCTGATAAACGCTTATCTGTCCATGGAAGATCTCGCATACGCTGAGCACGGTCTTTGGCAGCTTCCCTTTTCTTATTTAAATTTTCAATTTGATGCTGCGTAATTTCAGCAGTATTTTCTTCCGGAATTACAGTCATGCTAATAATTTCGAAATTATTTTGTGGAGAATTGGTTGCTATTTTTTTTTTAGAATTGTCATAAATTATTTTAGCTTTTTTTAATTGATTTTTACGTGTCCTATCCGTAAATCTGGCACGTCGTTTTACTCCCCTTTTTGCTTTTAAAGGTGCCTCAACAATTGGTGCCAGATTTGAAATTTGAGATGATGAAAGACATTGCATTGTGGGACTCTCAAAACGGGCAGGAGATGGAGACAAAGTTAGTCTCTCATTGACGTGTAATGCCAAAACATCATAATGTCCATTTGAAAGATTCCCCAAAAGTTTAAGTCTTTTGATAGGTTTGTTTTGATCGCCAAAACTGAGGTAGAGTTTGCCATCTCGATATACCTCGAACCTATATGCAAATATCTCCGAAGCCGCCACCAACTCATAGTAGCCGCCATATGAATGCAGATTAGTCATATATTTCAAATAACTATTTGAATTTGTATACGAAACTAAACTGTATTCATGAGAAATTTTGCTAAATCTATCCCAATTATTGCTAATGTGTTTTGTGATAGAACCTCTTATGTCACTTGCTAAACACAATACATTGCACAAATGATAGCCTATTGCACGAAATAAGCTTTCAGCATCATTTGGCATTTTTATAATCTTATGAAGAATAAGACTTCCTCTTACTCTTAATAATTCTTTTTCATTGTTAAGTGACGATTCTATCACAATATCATAAGCATCAAAATGCCCATTTGAAAAATCTCCTGAAAAGCGAAGCCTTTTAATTGGATTTTCGTCATTTCCAAATGAGCATTGTATCTTATTACCATTAACATAAACCTCAAAACAATATGGAAAAATTTCTCCGGCAACTACTAATTCGCAAAAAGTGCCATAGCAACTATTGCGAAGCATATCAGTGGAATATGCAGAAGAATTGCAATATATATCACCTTTGCTATTTTGTGTATAATATTTATACTTATCAAAATTAGCAACAACATGCTCCACTATTTGCTTTCGAATTTCCATTGCTTTTAAATTTTCATTTCCATATATTAAATACGATAATGACCTGAATAAACATGCCCCATCCCCAATAATAGGAACAACAATATGGGCAATTGCCCCGCACTTAGTATTCAATATTTCTATCATATTTTAAATTATGTTTATTTTATAATATGAAAATAAAGTTAATTTAATTTGATAACTGAATAATAATATTTATTACAAATCAATCAATAAATTATTTAATGATTAAATAAATCAAGTAATTAATGTTAAATATTTATATATGTATATTAATTAATTAATTAATTAAAAAAAATTAAAATTATTAAACAAAATGAAATTAATTGTATTGTATTGTATTGTATTGTATAGTAAATTAATGAATGAAAGATTAATAAATGAATATATTAATTAAATAAAAAAAAAATTAAAGAATGAAATAGAAAAATTAAATTAATGAATTAATTTAGCAATGAAATTAATGAAACAATTAATTAATTAAATAATGAAAATGAATGAATAAACAATGAAAAAATTGAAAAATATAATAGAATATGAAGAAAAAAGTAATGAAAAAAATTAAGAAATTTATTAATGAAAAATTGAATGATAAATATATGACTTAAAATAAATGAATAAGAATGAATGAATTAATTAATTAATTAAGTAAAGAATGAAAAAACAAAATGATTAAATATAGCAATAAAATATTAAATATATGAAAAATTCATAAAATGAATTATTTAATTAGAAGAAGAAGAATTAAATTGTATGAAAATTAATATTAATATATGAGAAAAATTAAATTAAAAAAAAAATGAATGTAAGATTAATATATTAATTAATGAATTTAAAGAATAAAAGATTAGTAATATATATGAATAATTAATAAATTGATTAATTAAAGAATAAAATGAGAAATTAATATTTAATATAGAAATGAATTGAAATTATTTAATTATTAATTAAATAAATAAATGATTGATTTAAATAAAAATTAAGAATAAAGAATGTAATGAATGTATGAATTTTAATAATATAAAATAATAAATAATGATTAAATGTCGTATTGTATATATATATATATGTATTTAAATATGTATTAATGAAAGGAAAAAAAAAATGAAATGAAATATCTATATTTTATATATGTATATACATAAATAAGAGTTTTTTTTAGCAAAACTCTGATGATAAATAATTTGTCTGAAAAATAAAAAAAAATCAGGATTTATTTTTCGTATACATACAAAGAAAAAAAAAATTTTAAATTATTATTAAATTTCTTAAATTTGAAATAATTCCCAATTTATTTCTATTAAAATTATTGTATGTGATCATATATGATGATCATTTAATAAATTTAATATAAATATTTAATAAAAACATAATATAAGTATTAGCTTATTATGTAATAATATATAACAAAAGCCGCAATGTGTTTTCGTTAAAATTTGTTTCTAAATTCACCAAAAAAAAAAAAAAATAACTTTATGTAATAAAATCATTTAATTATGAAACTATTAAATAAATGATATTATATTAAACAACTTAAAAACAATTATTTTATTTATTTATTTACTTAAATGCATTTCGGATTTCAGAAGCTATGCTTTAATTGTCAGTAGTTGTATCATTTAATATCATTTATTTATTTCATAATAAAAAAATACGTTGAAAATCTCCAATATCAAATCAATAAAATTATTGAAATTCTTATAAATGAAATATAGACAATAACTTTGTAAAATATTATTTTTAAAAATTTGTAAAATTTTCTTAAATTTTTGCATCTTTATTAACAAAAATCAAATTTATAATGGCTTTAACTATTTTTTTTTGTATACAAAAATTACCAGCCTTTATGATAATTTGTATACAAAATTAAAGCTTGTATATACTAAAATTTTTTAATTTTGACAATCAAACTATAAAAACAAAAGTTACGAATTTTTTTAATCATTCAATGTTATATTTTTATATTTTAAAATTTATTGCAGCATCGATTAATCTCGCATCTGATGGTAATGGCAATCAACAAAATGCGTTTTTCCTCGATTTTATATTTAAAAATGATAATTTGACCTTGCATTTTGTGAAGGATATAATTTTTCTTGCGTGCGCAGGAAGTGAAGCGGTATTGTGGTGGTGATTACTTTTAGTAACTTCGTTGAAACTTCATTATTTCATCTGCCGTAGATAATATATACATAATGGGTATGGTATGTTTCGCAAGAATTATCTGGAAAACTAACGTTCCGCGGGAGTTCATTTCGTCGTTTTTCGTTCTGCATTTTGTTTGTTTAGCATTTTGTTATTTCGCATTTAACGTTTTGCAAATCACATTTTGTTTTTTAAATGATTTGACAAATTATCATTTTGCATTTTGAAATTTTCACTATATAATTTTGGGGTAGGTGCGAAGTTGGGTGTAGTTAAAGTGTTGGATAAAAACATTTGGCTTTATTTCCAAGTCAAATTTGGCCTTATTTCGTTTTCGAAATGAAAAAAAGCCAATTTTGCGTTATTTCCATTTTTAAAACGAATTTGAGATCTAGTTTTCCTTTGTTTGGCCTTATTTTATGACACGAAAAAATATTTTAAAATGTACCATTTTCCATATAAAAAATATTACTTCTCAAAAAAAACATTAATATTAATTATCAAAACAACTAACGGGGAATTAATGATCTATCAGCGAAATAATAAAACGGCGAAGCGATATTTTGCGAAATAATGAAACGGCGAAACGTTACTTCGCGAAAAAAACAATTAGCCAAATATTAAACAGCGTAACAAAAAAAAAAAAAAAAAAAAAACCAAACAACAAATTGCTAAATGATTTTTGCGAAGTTATTGAAAATATTTTTGAAAAAAAAAAAAAAACGAAATAAAAAAAAGCCGAATGTTAATTGTGTAATAATTTAAAAACGTAATGAATAAAAAACCAAACGTAAATTACGAATTGTGGATTACGAATTAAGAAACAAAGAAATGCCAAATGAATTTTGCCAAATAATTATGGTAATTCGCACATAATATAGTTATTAATTTGACATTGATAATATGTACCTACATATAGATATGTATGTAGGTATGTAGATATATGTTGGTAATTTAATATTTATTATAATAATGCAATGTTATGTTTATTATTTTATTACTACCAGAAATGTATTTATTATTTGAAGCGTCCAAAATAATAATAATAATCTAAATGTATTTATGTTTGTTTGTTAAAAAAAAAAAAAACTTTAATTATTTACTTTTATATGTTATTTTAATAACATAGCAAATTATTTATTTTCGAAAATCGTATTTTATTATTGTGAATGCTTCATTTATCCGTGCTAATGTAAGCAATGACAAATATAATATGTATAAAAATTGAAATATAGATGGCGTTGTTTTTGTTCTTTTTGTGAAAACTTTTTTTTTCTAACTATTTATTTTATATTAATTAAAAAATTATATTAAATTATTTATATATGCATATTAAGTATATATATGTACATATGTACATACATAAATAATAATATATTAAAAAAAAAACTTTCATAAAATAATAGATACATATGTAAGTAGGTATTTAAATTAATAAAAAGAAAAAACTTACCCAATATATCTATTATATTAATATTGGTTTAATATACAATATAATATTCTGTAATCCACCGTTGAAATTTGTTCGTTCTTTTGCATGAACTTTTCACTGATTTTAAAACGCTTTTTTTTAACACTTTTCTATACTTTTAACACTTGAAATTAATTAATCACCACTAAAACCAAACTGTTCACTATTAAATCACGATCAAAAGTGTTTTTTTATATATTCTATTATGTAAGGTATGCAAATTATATGAACGAATAAAAGAGAAAGGTATATCATTTCCGGTTAGAATAATGATGAATAACTAAAACTGGCAACATAATGCGTGTTCCGTCCGAAACTTAAAACGATCGTTACTTTTTATTTATTTTATTTATATTTTTTAAATAGGTATGTTAAATAAATTTAAAATATTATTAAATATTTAAAAAAAAAAAAATTAAACATAAAATTAAATTTAAATTCTGTAAAGTTATTTAAAATATTGAAAATTAAATTATTAACATTGAATAATTTAGACATAATTTATATAATTTTAAATTTTGTGTTGGGTATAAACATAGTTCAAATTCATCATTATTAGTTAATATAAATTAAAAAAAAAAAAAATTATATTAATTATGTAAATATGGTATTATGTTAAATGTTAAATTATATCATAGTTGAAAGATTTTTTGCTTAATAAAAATCCTGCTAATGAAGATTTTAAAGAAAATTGTATAAGATAAATAATATTTAATAAAATGTAAATAACAAATATGAAAAAAAAAAAAAAAAAAATTATACAGGTATATATCTAGTTATCAGATAATGCAACGCACTGCGTAAATAGGTAATTAAAAAAACATGTGTTTCACACTTAATTGCTTTTAACTTATCTCTCACAGTATTTTCCATTGGTCCTTTAAAAATGTTCGCATTTTAATTCTGAACTCTATTAAGTATTGTTGAGAAGTTCAGAATAATTCTAAACATGGCTGCCAACATTATCACATATTTTATTAATTTATATGTACCTACATATATTTATATGCATATAAAACCGGAAATCAATGTTGTATTGAATATTGATAATATCGTGTTCTTTTATCTCTCTTTTTCAAAATATTATTTTAGCTTTTATATACATAGTACAGTATTAATAAGTTGTGTTTTTAATAAAATTTTAAATAAAAACTTTAATGTTATTTTAAATTACGCATAGAAAACATATATTTTTTTAATGATAAATATTTATTACTTATCACTGCATACATAATCTAAATATTTTTTATATTAATAAATAATTGTATTAAAAACGCCTACTTTGTTCTTTTTCCTTTTATAAATGGTTAGAATTAGAATAAGAAAAAAAATTTAAAATCTTGTAATTAGTATAAGCATCAAAACAATATTTAATTTAATTTTTTTAATTATCAATTTTGATTACATAATTTTTTTTATTGAATTATAATTGGTATTTTTATTATCTTTCATATGACACCTCATTTATAAAAATCGAATAAAAATTGCCAAAGTTATAGGCCATTTTCAGGCACCTTATTCATCACACTTTCAAATAACGAATTTGAATGACCAAATGTCTTGATTTTTGTTAAATTTTGCTTTGTTAAATATTCAAAAAATCATATTGCAGCTTGTGGTGGGTGTATAAAAAACATTTATATACCAAAATAAGTGGGTATTTCTTAAAAAAATAAATAAAATTATAATTTGAAAATCGGTTGGAATATGGCTGTGTAATTGACAATTTAATTGAAATATTACATTTTAATCTAATAAAGCCTATAAACAATTAAATATGGCTAAAAATTTGTAATATTTTATAAAAGATTTATTTGTGAGAAATGTATCTATCTATAGACACCTTAATTTTGAAAATCCATACAGTATTTCTGGACTTATAGTTGATTTTGTGCAGGTGAATTGTAAATTTTTAATTTTTTTTTTACATTTACCTTTAGAATTTGAAAAAAATTACCTTTGGATAGAATTTGATTTGATTTTATGAAACTTGTGAACATTTTAGAGCTATGTTTTGTATGTGAAAATATATATTGACTTTTTATTAAATAATTTTGAGAATTTGAAGATATTTTGGGGGCGTGGTCAAAATGTAAACGATCAAAAACTTGTAAAATGTACTCAAAATATAGTTGTTTTTTCTTCTCTCTGTGCTAATTTTACGCATTAATAATAATTTCCTGCCATTTATTTTGTAATTTTTTAAATGAATTAAAATTGGTATTTTATTATCTTTCATATGACACCTCATTTATAAAAATCGAATAAGAATTACCGAAGTTATAAGCAATTTTCAGGCACCTTATTCATCACACTTTCAAATAACGAATTTGAATGACCAAATGTCTTGATTTTTGTTAAATTTTGCTTTGTTAAATATTCAAAAAATCATATTGCAGCTTGTGGTGGGTGTATAAAAAACATTTATATACCAAAATAAGTGGGTATTTCTTAAAAAAATAAATAAAATTATATTTTGAAAATCGGTTGGAATATGGCTGTGTAATTGACAATTTAATTGAAATATTACATTTTTATCTAATGAAGTCTATAAACCATTAAAGATGGCTAAAAATTTGTAATATTTTATAAAAGATTTATTTGTGAGAAATGTATCTATCTATAGATACCTTAATTTTGAAAATCCATACAGTATTTCTCGACTTATAGTTGATTTTGTGCAGGTGAATTGTAAATTTTGAATTTTTTTTTACATTTACCTTTAGAATTTGAAAAAATTACCTTTGGATAAAATTTGAAATGATTTTATGAAACTTGTAAAGATGGTAGAGCTATGTTTTGTATGTCAAAATGTTTGTTAAAATCTTAAAAATTAATTTTGGTAATTTAAAAATATTTGGGTAGGGCGTGGTTAAAATATTATTAGTCAAAAACTTGAAAAAATATGCTTAAAATATAATGTTTATTTTTGTACTTTATCCCATGTTAAGCTATTTAAAATAATTTTTGGTCATTTTATTGGTATATTATGTATTGAGTAAAAATAAAATTACTATTATCTATCTTATTTTATATCATTTTTCAATATCAGAATAAAATTACTGAAGTTATAAGACATTCTCTAAGCTTTTTCAGTTATTTTTCAATAAAATTATTTAAGATTTTTTTATGAATTTTTTTTTTTCAGAACGGTTTAATGTATGAAAAAGATAATAGATGTATATGTTTTATATATCAAAATAAGCGCTTACTTGTTAGCAAGCGATTGAAAGTTATTTGAGTAAAATCTGTTATTCTGGTAAAAAGTAATAAGTATTTTAATAAAGCAAACACTATGTCAAAAAAAGCAAGTTATAAATAAATTAAATTCATAATTTATTTTATATCAATTTTTTTTGTTAGACTTACAACATTAAAATGTCTAACAAATTTTTAGAAAATATATTAATAAATAATATGTAATACATTTTTTGTCTCAGTTTTGAATATAACATATTATTTTGAATTTTTTAATCAATCAATGTTGGTGAAAAAAATCATGAATTCAATTTTATTTTACATTTTTTTCATAATTATCATAAAAATTTGATAATTTTTTTTACACACATTTAATGCGTGTTGTAATGACAGTATTTTAAGATATTTATCTTGAAAATTCGTTAAAAACTTTAGGAGTAATAAATTAATTAATGATGTCATGTCAGATGATTTTTTTGATAAAAATCTATTTTTGTCACAAAAAATCAAATAAATACCCCTCGCGCCGCTCCTGTTGAATTTACCGCTATAACACCACTGACTTTTTTATAGATAAGGGTTGGGGCTACAACTTTGTAGAACATCATTTTTTAAAATTCGTAAAATTTTCATCAACTTTTGCATTTTTAATACAAAAAATTGAATTGATAACCTCTTTACCTTCCCTTTTCGTATAGAACGCTTCCCCCCTCCGCAATTATTTTTATACAGAATTAAAGCTTAACATTTTGTGATTATTTTAAGATCTTAATCTTAAAGATCGAACAATTAGAACAGAAGTTATGAATTTTTTAATCCAACAATATCATTTGATTTTTGCGATTTTGATAAAATAACGGGAATTCTTCCACTGGTCGATGGTGGTTGGCAATGAACAAAATCAGGCAATTTTGATTAAATTTTTCGATTTTTTGATTAATTAATTAAAATTCAATTGTGAGGGTTGTGTGGGTGGTACAATTATAAATGAGGTATCAAAATGATGGTAATTTTATTGACATGTGGATTAAAGAAAAATCAAATTAATCCGTGCATGTGTAAGCAAGTTATTAAGGGATATACATGGGTATATTATAATTACCGTTAACTCTTTATAACGGTACAAAAAAAATATCAAATTAAATTTTTTCATTATCATATTAAATAGTGCTATCATTTGGT
Source organism: Epistrophe grossulariae (assembly GCA_929447395.1). Classification (NCBI taxonomy): domain Eukaryota; kingdom Metazoa; phylum Arthropoda; class Insecta; order Diptera; family Syrphidae; genus Epistrophe; species Epistrophe grossulariae. The sequence continues at coordinate 25,494 of CAKNBH010000029.1, forward strand.
AAAAATTTCAAACTTCTATGTAGATTTGTTTAAAAGATATTAAGGAAGTACCGTTAAAAACCGTTTTTGAAAATCATAAAAACTTAAATAACTTCATCTAACACTAATTTAAAAAATCCAATTTTTTTAAAAATCACTAAAACTCCCCGAACACTATATCATATTAAAATTTCATAATTTTCATACATTCCATTAAAAAGATAAAATTAAAAAAGTGTTAAAAAAACTCATTAAAAAATGTCAAGTTTTCAAAAATTCCCTACATCATAAATACAACGTAATTCAAAATTTTGTATTACACGCCTAATTTTTTTTTTCATCCACTTTCTAAAACTATAAATTTTATAAAAATATTTTAATCCCCTGATTTATAACGTATTTTTTTCTAACTATCTAAAATGTGCATTTTTATTATAAAAAAAATCATATCTTGAAAACGGTAATTTTGAGAATTTTTTTGTAAGATTGATTTTTAGTTTTTAGAAAAAAATCTATTTAGGAAAAAAAAAATTAAATTTTTATCTTTATCCGTTTAGAAAATAGAATTTTTAATTTTTACTACATTTACCCCTGTTTACCCTATTAAATGTTAAAATTTTAAAAAATCCTTTCTTAGTGTTCACTTACTATATAAATAGTATTAAAAAAAATTTTTATTATATATATATATATAATAATATAAGCTGTAGATTGATTCTATAAAAAATGGTTATAAAAACGAACTAACGTCTTTAGTATATAGTTAACTAGTATTGACAATATACCCTATGCTACGCTATAGGTATAAAATTTATATTGTTATCCATATTTTTTATAT
>CAKNBH010000030.1:0-16531 GCA_929447395.1 Epistrophe grossulariae
TAAACTAAATGACTACCCACATTACATTATTAATAACCTACTTAAAGCAAGAGAAGACAAATTAAAAACGAACCTTAACAATAACAACAATAATAATAAACAATACAAAAACAAAAATTGACGACAATGCAAAAAATGTTTTTCTCTGTACCATATGTACCTAAGCTCACTGACAATAGAAGCTTACATCAAATTATTAAAAAAGAGAATATTTCGTTTGCACATAAATCAAATCTTACACTCAAGTCAATATTCACAAACACAAAATCCAAAATACAAAAACAACAACAACATAATGTAGTTTATGAAATCAAATGTAAAGGAAAAAAGAATGAAAACTGTGATCTAGTGTACATAGGACAAACTAAGAGAAATTTAGCAACGAGATTAGCGGAACACGAAGCAGACATAAGAAAACACAAAGAGACGACAGGGCTTTCACAGCATATAACAAATAGCGGACACACAGTGGACTTTAAAGATGTAACAATACTGGACAAAGAGAGCAAACTCAACACAAGACTAACTCTGGAAAGTCTTAGAATCCAACAACAAATAAAACGAACGATGAACACAAAAGAGGACACCGACAGTATAAAACAATGCTATGCCGTAGCTATTTAATTAAAGTACCTGATGCCAAGCTGTGATATAAGTGTTATTGTCAATTTTGAGTTTGATAGTTTTTATTTTGTTGTTCTTATTTATATTTATGATTGTTTTTTTTATGTTCAATTTTGTGTCAGTGCCGTCTCCGGGAAGGATGCAATAAGGGGCAAAAAAGAAGCAATTTAGTATGTAATTTTTGAATAGCAAAGTAAGAAAACAAGAATGTTCTATTTTAATTCATTTAATAAACTTAAACCTATTATGTATTATATATTGACAGATTGAATAAAATTACCCTGATGAAGTAAGGAAAACTTACGAAACGTTGGGAAAAATAATGGAATAAATATTGTTTTTATTCGCATTTCCATCATAAAGACCAAAACAGCCTAATATACAGTGGAAAACTTTTTTTTTAATCGATGTATTTCATTTATTTTTTTTTTATTGGTTAGAAAATTAAATTTTATTTTAAATAGTTAGTTGTTTTTAAAGATTATAGACCGCAAATGACCTCCACGCTGTCCCACGCATATGCGGCACCTGGTCAAAAAATTATTCATTGCGGCCTGAAGAGTTGAAGTTGGGATCGCCTCAATTATTTTCGTTATGGACTGCTTTAATTCAGTTAAATTCCTGGGCTTCGTTTTATACACCTCTTGCTTGACATAACCCCATGAAAAGAAGTCTGGTGCAGTCAGGTCAGGTGACCTTGGAGGCCAGCGAAGAGTGGAGTTCCTAGAAATTAATTTGTTTGCGAATTTTTTGTTTAGCTCCGCCATAACTGGTCTGGCTATATGTGCAGTTGCTCCATCTTGCTGAAACCAAACGCTGTTGAATGGTATACGTCTTCGGCGCAGTTCTGGGTAAAAAAACTCCTTCAACATCTTTAAATAACAGTCCCCATTGACAGTAACGGTTACACCGTTTTCTTCAAAGAAGTACGGCCCGACAATACACCTTGATGAAACTGCGCACCACACAGTGACTCGTTCTGGGTGCAGTTCCGTCTCATGGAGCATTTCTGGATTAGACTCATTCCATATACGGCAATTTTGCTTGTTTACATTGCCGTTAAGATCAAAATGGGCCTCATCAGACATGAACAAACAATTGATCAATGTGTTGTCTTCTTCGGCCATTGACATCATTTTTTGGCAAAATTCCAGGCGAACAGGCAAATCCTGAGGGTTTAACTTGCTAGTAATTTGGACTTTGTACGGAAACAAGTTTAAATCGTCATGAAGTATCCGTTGTAATGACCGTCTACTAATTCCAATTTGCCCCGATAAGTTTCGGGTCGAAACGTTCGGATTGGCCTGTATTGCAGATGCTACTGCTGCGATTGTATCCTGAACCCGAACATTGGCATCTCGATGGTACAGCCTTCGTGCGATGCTTCCAGATTCGGCAAACATGTTTACAAACCTCATAATGGTTCATCTACTCGGGGGATTACCGCCAAACTCTCGCCTAAATTCCCTTTGGACGGAAATGACGGACTGCAAAGCATGGTACCGTTGCACTATCCAAATTCTTTTCTCCGTATCCCAAGCATCCATTTTTATAAATCTAAATAGTAACCTACAAAATAAAAAAAAATAAGCCGATTACTCACACAGAAAAAAAGTTATTACGTTTTATTTTTGTAGCACGATTCGTGCGCCACCCTGTATCATGTGTAGAATAATCAGAGTTTTGTGTTACAAACTGTAATTTTAAGCTTTAGTTATTTACTTATTCTCTTTTCCAGAGTACTATCACAGCGTAATATGGCACAGTCAGAAAAAGATTAATTCCAACACAACACAACACAACACAACACAACACAACACAACACAACACAACACAACACAACACAACACAAGGCAACACAAACACCACAAAACATCACACGAGACAAATGTGGCTGTACGGGTATGAAATACATTGAAGCGATAGCGACACACCACTGTACAACACACCACAAAAGATAAGTTTGCTTCCGGCTTTAGATACAAATGTCAAGTTAAAACTTATTGATACGCTACGATGAATGACAGCTTTTTGATTTGGTGTATGTGCTGTGCAGATGTAGATGCATTTTGTAAGTGTGCACTGTGCATTGTGCAAGTATGAAATAAAGTTTGGTTGGTTAATCGATAAACAAAAGGTGTTATTTCTAAATGTTGTCTAACTTTAGACAACTGTCCAACTTTGGAAAATGTGTTCAAAAACTTTGTTTATTAATTATTGTTGTCTTATAGCTGACTAACTTAGACACAAGAGTAGATTGTGATGTGATATTTATTTTGATTAAATAAAGCACATTTCCACCAATTTGAAAATAGTTAGACAGTGTCTTAGTAGACAAAAATCTAATAAATACGACTGAAAATGTTTAAAAAAAACTACGATTAACCTAAAAAATAACTAAATTGATTTTGTTGTCAATTAATGGAAATTGACATTAAAAAGCTCAGAATACTGTCTAAGATGGAATGTAAAGTTTAATGCAAAAATAAAAACAAAATTTAAATTTATAAAGATGAGTCATATTTTGTTTTATTTAGCAAATACAAGTCATTGGGTGATATGCATAAAACATAGTAAATGCTTTTACTAGAGAATTTTAAAGTAGTTACTTTTTTTGATATGCATAAAAATGCAGTAAATGCTTAAAATAAAGTATTTACTTTGGGCCATAGCACTTAATTTTTTCGGATGAATTTTTTCAGTAAAATTTTTATATCATATGCATAAAAAGTAGTAAGTACTTTTTTTCTGTAGGAATTACTTAATTTTTTCAAAGTTGCAAAATAGCAACTTGAAAATTTTAAAGTACATACTTTTTTGCTTTAAACCATCAATTGAAACCGTGAAACCAAAAAATAATAATCTTGAATCTTTTTTTGGTCACTTTGTTTATTGAAACTGGGTTGCTGTTAATATTTACCGAATTATGTGCACACTTCATTGATAAGCCATTGCAAATAGCCTTGAAAGACTCCCTTTTAGATCTACATATATGAGGAGTATATTCTGATATCTTGGAAATGACTTTAATTATTTCTTGTTTTTGGTTATGTACTTTAAAACTTATATAAATAAAAGCAATATTCGCTTCAGAAAAAAAACGTAATTGAAGTTGTTATGTATTTATCGCATTACTGTTCCTTTGCTTTATAGTTTATTTACTAAGAGGACAAGTTTCAAAACTGCTGAAACAATTTTAGCTTAGGGCCTTCGCCTTTTGTGGCTAGATTTTAAGTGTTTTATTTTAACAAATGTTTCATGATTTATGTAATATAATTTTTTCAGAGTTCGTTGGAGATCCTGGTTTTCAGGTTAGTTTTTGAGAAGATATAAGCTAAGTCAAAATACTGTTTGAGAACAGTGAATTTTCTTGAAAACTAATAAAAAATTTAATAAAATTTCCATCAAATTATCAACAACAACAACATTCAACAACATCTAACTGACAATTTTGAAAAAAAAAGAGTTATACATATATCAAATCCGGCTAATAAGGTAGCGCTAATTCGATTCCCCCTGTATATCTTGCTCTATTTATTCCCATTTCTATAAGAAAGCCAGGGATACAAAGTTCTATCTGACACTTTTCGATTTGAGATTTAGTCAAAAGGGTTTTAACATCCACATAGAACTTTGTTTTACAAAATTCAAAAAATAAAAATGCAGATAGAACTTTGTTCCATTTTAAAATGCAGATAGAACCTTAATGCTCAGAATTTATTCATTATTTTTAAATAAAACCCAATGGGATAGATTAAATCAACTCGGAGAACTGATTATTATCTCAATCAAAATTATCAAACCTTTTTAATGAACTTTACCCTTGGATTTTAAATTTATCATTCCTTATTTAACGATTAAAACTTTTAGTATTTTTATTGTTTTACCAAGTATTTTGTTTTTAAAATCTGCGTCAATATTTTTTATACAACAATCACTTAAAATTTAAGTTTTGTTTAACTAAATAATAATTATTAAATAAAAACTTAATTAATCTAAATTTCTTCAACAAAAAAATGTTATAGTTTCATCGCATCTCAATTCTTAAACAGTAAAAAATTTAGGTCACAAGGTTCTATGTGATGAAAAAATACAAAAACCGTAGTCATCAAGGTTCTAAGTGGTAAATAGAACCTTTGTTTTCTAAATTATATTGTCGCATCGCTGAGCAACGAGGTTCCTCGCCGTTTTTTTAAGTCAAATTTTAAGGTCAAAACTTTATTTTTTTTTCTATCCTACAAATTAGTCGAATAAAAGGATTCAAATATACAGAAGCGTTTTTCTCAAAAGTCATGCTGGCGTGCATAGAACCATTTTGTTTTAAGGTCGCGATTTATTGGAAAGGATATCCGCTCATCAATATCCAAGCAAATTTTGATCTAATTGAATATTGTACAAGTGTTGATTACCAATTGTTAGTCTTTTAAAAAATTGTGTTTGTTAGCAAGAAATTGTGAAAAAACAGTATTTACTATCAATTTCCGATGAATTCTTAGTATTTACTTGGATAAATAATGAATGGTAAATACTTTCAATAGGTACTAACTACTGAAAGTATTTACCAGCCAGTATGAACTAAATTCTATGAATACGAAATGAAGTAAATACTTTGAATCTAACCTTTTACTAAAAGTTATAGTTTTTACTTTAACCTTATTTACCTTTAACTTTATTTACTTTTAACCTTATTTACCTTTAACCTTTAAGTAATTACTTCCGTTTTATGCATACCACCCATTATCAATGCCCCCATAGTTAAGCGTTGCCATCCAAGTTTTCCCGGATATTTAACCTTTTTAGTCTATGCGGGAAAAGTCCGGGAAAGTTTTTCATAATTCTCCGGAATTGTCCTCCATATTCATCACTTTAAGTTCTTTTTTAATTAATCGGGGAACACAGTTCACATAATATTATCCGCGTTTTATTATTCATACGAAGATCCATGTGTATCATCCCATGAAAATATCCAATAATACATATATCCATTTGCTAAACTGAAAAGCCATCTACCATCCAGAGAAAGAACTTATTTTCGGTTCCTTAAAATAAATCCAGACTCAAGATGCAGAGGAGGATCCCAAGTTGTTGTTGTACTACATGTTAAAAAATAATCCTATAAGGTAATATCATTAGCGTTTTCATTTTTGTCATCTATCAAAATCGAGGAAATGGGTGGATCCCGTGCCCCTTTACTTGTCTAATTTCTTCATTTTATTGCTGTTTCTAATGATGCGGTGAGTAGTTCCTCTAAGCACTTGAACAGTCATTTTTAATATTTGGCATTTTCAACTGGCAACCTGGTCAATATACATATACACAGTACAACCCTCTTAAGAGAGACGGTCTTTCTTTCACTTAAGCTGGTTTTTCACTTAAGTAAAAAGAAATGAAAGAGTTCAACAAATTTTTTGTTCTGTTCGATAAAAATTTTTTTTCACTTAAAGAAGTTTTTTTTTAATGCAAAAAAATATGAAATTTGACTGAAAATATGTTTCAGGTATCATGGTTTATTCACTTAAGCAAGTTTCGCTTAAGCGGAGTGTTTTATAGGTAATTGGTTGACAAATACTCGGGTATGAAAAAAGTGTTTCACATAAGCGGGTTTTTTTTTTCTTAAGCTGGTTTTACTGTACTTAGATTTTTGTAATTTAATCGACGATTACTCAAATTAGAGAAACTGAACAAAACGAATAACAGCTTTAAAATGAAAATTCAAAACCAACAGAATTTTTGAGCTGTCAAACGTCAAAATTTGAAGTCAGTTGGATTCTCTTTCGTTGTGAATTTTTTTTTTTTTTCATTTCTAGAATTTTTTTTTGTATTCTGTTTTATTTTATTATTATTTTAAACTAAGAAGTAATTTTAGTGCTTTTTTCGAAGTTTTGTAAACTTTTTGTGTTCCAAATTTGTCTGAAAAGGAATATTAATAAATAATAATAAATAGTTTCGTCGAAATATACCTTACCTTATAGTTACTCACTGATTGAAATCTTTTTAATTTTGTTGTTGGTGACAATCTCCCTGAATATTTTTTTCTCGTGAAAATTTCGTTGTTTCATGGACACCCACAGACAAATTTTTCAAGTTTTGTTGGACTAAAGGTCGTTAAAAGCAATTTTGAATCAATAATTCAACAAGATCCAAATAAATTATGGCTAAGTCTTCTACTTGAATGATGTAGTACATAATATATAGAATTTGTATGATTAAAAAAACCATCTTAAATTTCGTTTTCCATCAACTGCTTTTCTTATTCTATGAAGGTAGGCTTTAAGAAAACCTAGACATTGAAAATTTGTTTCAGCATTCACACAGTTTTGTATGTTTTCTAGTTTGTCTCCTATATGCAACACTTTTATGTTGCAATATTATATCCTCTTTTATCTATCACAAAATAAGATAAGATTGTCTTTGTTATATACGAGTGACATCGGAGTTTACATTTAATTGTTGCCATTGCGTGCGATATATTATACCGACCTCTATCTCTATAACTTTTAATCTTCACTCACTACGTGATCGATCAATTAAATTTCTTACCTTCACTGATGAAACAACAGTTTAATCTTGCGCCCATAAATACATCACACAACGAAAACTTTTCCCATTAATTCTGATGCTAAATGGGATTGTTTTAATGCTTCAATGTCCTTTGCGTTTGCAAAAAAAAAAAACAGAAAAAACTCACAGCTTTCGCTCGAATCGAACGAAAGAAACAACTTTCAGGCCATTTGCAGAATTAAATTCCAACAAAGAAACTTTGGAAAACAGAAAAACAAAACTGATTTTCCTTGAAAAACTGAAAAAAAAAAAAATAAATAAATGCAAATATGACGAAATGGAGATATCGAATGCCATCAATCACTGTTGCTAGCGGACAACGACAACACACAGTGACTGAACGACACAACTCTACCTAAAGGCACATAGCACACACATACAAAAAAAAAAAAAAAAAACAGAAGACTATACGAAATGACGATGAATTTATATGACGTGTGTACAGTACTGTACATTCATGTATGGATGGCCTCTGCCATAGCCTGATATAGAACATTGGAATTTTACGTGCGGCTCGGACGATGATTGAAAAGTTTGTGCTGTTTCAACGAGTTGACAGTTTAATTTCAGTTTGCTCCATCGACCCACATAGCTCTGACTCTGACCATATTTTAATGTTTCACTTGCAATGTGACCATATTTTTGTGTTTTTCTTTTTTTTTCTTTGCTATTTCGCTGAATTACCCCGCTGTGCTGCATTTAAACATTCCAAAATAATGAGGTTTGTAATAATTGACTTGTGATCTGTTTTATACTGACTTGCGATAATATATATGGGTTGGGTGCATGCCTAGATACCCATATTATGTAGGCGTTAGGCAATAACTCCCAAGAAAATAACGCCCAAATCGATTCGGAATTATCGCCAAAAAAATTCTGAACAATTGTTGTTGTTTTTTTCTCGATTTGGGCGTTATTTCTAATTGTTTTAATTTATTTGTAAGGGAAAGAACGCCCAAGGAAAAAATTTAAAAAGTCAAATGGGAAATAACGCCCAAAATTGGAAATATGGCCCAAAAAAAATCTAGGAAAAAGAAAAGAAAAATATTAAGAAATAACGCCCATATTATAATTAAACTCAATACTCATTTACAATATGGATTTTTGAAAATTAAAACGGCTTGGACACATTATAGGATTTGGGGTAGGTCCGAGGCTGGGTGTGTGTCTTATGTCAATAAAACTGAAAGACTTGTATGAGAATATTTATTTTGTAAGTTAATCAATTATTATTATGCGTTATAATAGCGATACTTTATATTTATTTATTGTTTTTCTAATTTGAACTTTTACCTCGAAAAAAAAACAACAACGCGCCTTCAAAATAATGCATATTTAAATTATTTTATTGTTTATCAATATCTCATAAGCCTCCTATTGCAATATTTTTGGTATTTAAATTCCAGATACTCTTGATACATGAATGAGGTATTAAATTTAGATACTGTAAGGGTTTACATAGACGTACAAAAAGACTAAAACTCTTATAAAAGTCTTGTTATGGGATTATAAAGACTACGAACATCTGTTTAGAGCTGAATTTTCATGAAAGGATTCTTATAAGACTGTAAGTTTATATAATCCTATTCCAAGAAGAAAAATTGATTTAGCTATAAGATTTAAGTATTTTGAAGAGAGACAAAGAGAAAAAAGTGTCCAGCTCTTAAAATAAAATGCTATGAGACCTGTTTATGTTTCATAAAAAGACAGTAATTTTTAAGTATAGCAATGGGATATAAAAGAAGAAGTTTTTCGGAAGTTTTTTTTTGACATTTCAAAAGCTTAGCTCTGGAGAGTTTGTTAGTTGGGCGGTTATTGCCTAATACCTAATATTTGTACATGTACATTGTACATACATACATATGTACAGATATACATATATAATATGTTACGTTATGTACTCATAAACAAAATTTACATTTTCGAAATCGGTTCAACTGGTTTTGGTAAATTGTTATGCAATCGCTTTTAGAAAATTTAATTAATATTGTTATATTTTTTATTTTATAAAAAAATCAATTTATTTTTATAATAATAACATTGTATTTTATTGTGTTGTATTGCATCCCCTAAGGGTTACAAGTCTCCCATCTGTCCCTCCTTACTCCTTCTCGCAACCTCTAGTGCCTTTATCCATTCTTCCCCCTTCTCTCCTTCGTCCATTATATCCCTTAGTTTTTCCCCTATTGATCTCCTTTCATCTCCACCTGACCTGCATCTTTCTATCATCATGTTCCCACGTCTCTGGCTCACCTTCACACACTCTATAATATAGTAATCGATTTGTCCTCTTTTTTAAGTTTTTCAATTTTCAAATTCTTTGATAAAATAAACCAATAATATTATTATTTATTATTATAGATTATTTTATTTCTTCAAAAGTAAAAGTAAAAGAAAAATTTTGTAATTATTTAAATTACAAAATTTTTCATTAACTGCTTATTGTAACAATCTTTTTTTTAAGGTATGACCTTAGCCGTCACTCAGGTAATAATTACAAAATTTTATATAATTATAAGGGGCGTTCACATTCAACGACATGTTCATCAACACAGTCGAACGACTGTCGATCAAGCAAGCTCTGTAGTTCAAATATTTTGATAATTTGCCCTGTCGAACGACCGGTGTAGTAAATGTGAACTCCAGTCGGACGACCGAAAAATTAATTTTATATCTTAATTCTATTTTTTTCGTAAGATAAAAAAAGAATAGGTTGTTGAAATGAAAGTAAAATAATAAAACAAAAGTAGAAACAAATAAAATTAATGCGCTAGTATTGGTGCAAATAATGAAATTATTTTCAAATGTCGTAAAATGTGAACGCTAGCAAAACGACTCGGGTCGGACGACACGTCGTTAAATGTGAACCCCCCTATACGATAATATTATATTTTTTTTTTCAGAAAAAATTTACATTTTGAAAAACGTGGGTTTTAAGAACCCAATATTTCTTTTTTTTTTAAATAATAAAATGTAGTTGTACTAAAATTTGAAATTAAGAAAAATTAAGAAAAATTTGAAATTAAGAAAAAAATATTAAAATTATTTTTTGAAGATTCGAATCCCCATTAAAGGACTTTTCACATCACACATGAGAGCGACGAATAAAAGAACAAATGGGATTTAAAACATTTAATAAGCCTAAATTCTTCACAAAAACTAGACAAAATAGTAGAAAAATTATTTAAATTAATGTAAATAAATAAAAAAATAGTAAAATTTGCGTTTTAATTACTAAAATAACAGAAAATAAATTGATCGTCACGAATTGCAATGCAATATGTTTCATATATTTTTATAACTAAATTTATCCAATGTAAAAGAGGCTATTTGAGATAGCAGACACCACTAAATTACAGTCTGACGCAACTAAATTATAGTCTGAGTTAGCAGAGGCCACTAACTAATTTTTTAACCTGGGCTTCTACCGGAGCTTTTAGAGCCTTAGGGCCAGTTGTTCAAATATTTAAATCGTGGTTCAGCAATTTTTATCCATCGATATCGGCGGATTAATTTGGTTTCAACAGTGGTTTACTGTACAAGACTCAAGTGTGTGATAATAACCAATTACATCCTTGATCGGTGAGTTAAAATCTTGAACCGAGGCTGAACCACTATTGTACAACTGGCCATAAGCTTTTCAAAAAGGTGACTCACCAAGTACTTCTGATTTGTACATATTCAAACTATGACAGATTTCACGGTCTCTAATACATATTTTGGTTCAAACTGAGTGTGAACTATAATTTGACGAAAAAATAATATTTGTAATTTAGTATATTAATTCACCAGAGATAGTTGAAGTGGCTAACGGGTGTTTGTACTTCATATACACGGTATCCATTGGTTGGTGGTGGGGGACAAAGTGACCCATTCATGTTATTTATTTTGTATATAGAAGTTCTGCAATGGTGTCGAAAATAATACCTAAGTACAGTGTTTTCGATATGCGTCACATTTTAACCCCTTTTTCACCTTATGCCACCCTTAAGGCACAGTAAGGCACTTGGACGTAGAACAAAAAGGTTCTAAGTGGTTAATAGAACTTTGTGTCACGATTTTCATATGAATTCAACAACACAATTGATTCGAATAAATGGAATGCCTTGGAGTAAGAGGGTTCTATTTACATTGCAAAAGGGTCTTTCTACGAAATTATTTGGTTTGCGTAAATATGCAAGGTTCTATCTGGCTAGTTAGAACTTTGTGAACTTGAGACAGAATTAAATCTGTGCAGATAGAACTCTGTTTTCTGCTTTTTCCTTAATTATTTCCGAAATCGTAAGAGATAGAGAGATTCGGATGGCGGTAATCGAAAGAGCATAGCCTTTTTAGTAAGATGCAATATATAACTCAATTTTGTCAAAAATGTCAGTTAGAACCCTATTGTTCTAAGGTCGCGAAGTATGTAGCAATAAAACAGGTTTTCCACTTTTAAATATGTACACAATTTATTTCTGTGGTTGTTCACTGTGTGGTTGTTGTCCACTTTGCATTATTTTATACCTTGATTTCCACAAATTTTAATCAAAAGTCTGTCAAAGTTCATATAAAAAAATAAAATGTATAGAAATTCGCTGTTTTGTACAGAAAATCAGAGAGTTTCAAATTAAAGGAACGCACCTATTATTAAAGAAAATATTGACACTGAGTTTGAAAAATGATTTTTGCATCATCATAATATGAATGTTAAATGTTTTTGAATGAAACAACAACCACTATAGATGGCTTGAGCTACCACCTATACCTATATAGTTTTTATATGACTGCAGATTTGAGCATTTTTACGGCTGTTAAACCAATCATCAGACTCCTTTAGCCAACTTAATTATAAAATCATATACCTAAGGCTGAAAAAAATTTTAAAATAAATAACTTTTTTTTCGTTCAACAACAATTATTGATTAAAGGTTCTAAAAAGAACCTTAACCTCAACCTCTTTACTGATACTTTTGAAAGTAATTACATGGTCTACTTGGTTAATTATTTCTTCATTCGCACAGACGATAATTAAAAATTTTTCAAACTAACAAAAACCCAAAAAATAAAATACAAAAATAAAATAAAAAATATTTTCCAACTTAACCAAAACCAACTCATGGTCATTCTAAAGCATTAACCGCTTATTTCCATTTCTCCTTTTACCTACTTCAAAAAAAAAATAAAATAATATAACAACCTCAGGCTAAGGGCAGGAGTATTGCAAAAAAAAAAAGTATATAATATTATATATATAAGCATGCATATCTCTACTCCGCATACAAGTTTTTCTACAAACCAAATTCAGCATAACAAAAAAAAAACATCACCAGCTTGTACCTTCTAACCAAAAAAAATAAAAAAAATAAAAGCGCAAACATTAAAAATCACTTGCCACAGAAACGTGATTGAAATTCTAATATAAATTGGTTCTGGAAAATTCATAGTTCCCAAATGGACAACAGAGTTTGGCATTCAAAGTGCTCCATTCACCCTACCCAACCACCCAAGCACCCACTCACCCATCTCCGACACCTTTTTTGTTCTCCCTTGAAGCAAAATAATTCCCCAAACCATTAGAGGTAGGTATATGTGGTATATACTTGGAGGCTTGGGGGTCGAAACTGATGGACCGTATAATACATTATTTGCCACTTGATCAAAACACAAGGAATAGAAGAAATAGACAAAAAAAAAAAAATGCTTAACAAAAAAAAAATGGAAAAGCTGTATTTGGTCTCAGGAACTGGCTTTTATAATTACCACTAAGAGTTACTCATACATTTGTTGTGGGATTGTATAATAGTATATTTTGCGTTTGGGGAGTTTAGACCCCATTAGGTCTCGGAATGGTCTAAAACAGTCTAGTACGATTCTGAACAGCCTCATAACGGTTATAAACACCATCAGTTAGGTTTGAAACTGTCTCTGAACATTGGGAGGTTGGTAAACACAATACTCTTTGCTTCGAATTCTCTCTTAAAAACAAATTCTCTTTTCATAAATACTCTTTATTTCCTTCATTGGTTTTCTTAGTTTTCCTGTCGCCTCCTGCAGGATCTGGATGAATAATCCATGTACTTTGTACACCTTCAGCTTGTATGGATCTTTTGATGATGTTGACGTTAATTGGGTAAGCCAATATGGTGACGACAGTAAATCTTGTTAACGTGACAGAACCATGAATAGCTTTCCTTATAATGTCAGGTTGACAAGCGAGCTGATTAGTGATCAGACCATCAATAAACCATTGATAGAAATTCCACAGGTCATAAGTCCATAAATCAATAATGAAGTGGGTCAATATTCCCTAATTTAAGGGAAGAAGTGGGTCATAAGTCCACAAATATTTTCTGGAATTTTTTAAAATTACCCAAGGAAATATTTTATTGTTTTATTTTATTATAAAGTATAGAAGTGAAAAATTCGAGCGAATTTCTGATTTAATTTATGTATGACCCTGCGCCAAAAATTACAAGTTGGAAAATATCTTAGTTATAAATCATAATTTTTCATCGTTTATTTATTAATATATGTTGAAATATCGTTGGAATATTACTTATGTACTTATGCAAATACCACTTTTTATGAAACTATAACTTGCCCTAATAGTACCTACCTATACATAATCATCGCAAGTAAAGCGCGGGCGCGCTTTTATTTTTGAAAAAAAAAAATTTGTTAAATTGTTCATCACTTCGTTCCATTAACGATACTAAACAAACGAATATTTATCTTGATTTGATTTTTTCAGTCTGCTAAATTTGAAGTCGAAAAAAAATAAAAATAAAATCGTAATTGAAGGGAGGGACTATAGTTCTATACAGTTATACGCAAATATTTTATATACTTGTGGGTTTGTGGCTCATGGCTTTTAAGTGAAGTATATACTACAGCCCCAAACGCCAAACGTTATTGGTTTTGATTTAGAAATAGCATTCACGTCAATATTTAGAAGAAAAAAAAAAGTAAACAAAAATTGAAGGAATCTAGTTATTTTATCAACTCAACATTGAACAAATTTTTATTGAAAAAAGAAAACCTGTTGATATCAATTAGATATTGGGTGTGTTCCTTTACTCCGAAACTCTGTGCATTTGTGTGAATTTCTATACATTTTATTTTTTTTTTAATACGAAATTTGACATACTTTTGTTTAGAAATTCACACAAAAGCACAGAGTTTCAAAACTGTTAATAAGATTTTAAACAATCTCACAGTTTCTTGATGGATATTTTTTTTTAAATAAAAATGTGAACAAAAAATCATGGAACCTGAATTTCAATATAAAGTGATATCAATAGACATACAAGTTAGTATCTCCAATCAAATAATAGCCACGTTTTACAATCCACGAAGATCCATATGGATCATTCCATGAAAATAAAACGATACGGAAATAAATGACAACAGTGTTGTAAATACGCTTTTCTCTTTTTTTCTTGTTTGTTTATTTTTCATGTAGATACAATTTTTTTCTTCACACTACAGTTTGTACTCCCTACCGACTGAAGAGCTCTTTCCGCTAGAGTAACAACTTTTTCGGATCTGTAAAATACACAGAGCTGGATCGCAAGTTGTTGTTTTAATACGTGTGTTAAAAAATGATACTGATCCAGATCCCTCGATAATAAAACGCGTCTAATATGTAAGGGAGAGGGGGGCACCTTTGAACACTTTTTGGTTTAGAGCCTCAAAAAACCCAGTGTGATGGAATTATTAGCCTGTAAGTTATCGACACTTCAAGAAATGTATTTAAAGTTTAATTTAAACCCATTTTTGATTCAATTTAATAAAGATTGATATTTTATTTTTATTAAAATACGAACTAGGTCATTGTGTTCAAAGGTACCCCAAATGTGGGGCAGGTTTGAACATACCTGGGGCACTTTTGAACGGAAGTATTTATAATTATTTTTAACAATAAACAATAAAAGTATAAACGCATATCTATTGAAGAAAAAAATAAACTGTATGAATAAGTTACTTATGGAGAGCTCAATATACAAACAACTTTAAAAGGATATAAAATCTTTTGAAAGGTCACTATTTAGAGAGTAGACTTTTGAAAATAAATAGATTAAAACAAAGTTTTTGCAGCTGCCTCTTTGAAACCTTCATTTTAGTGTCCATCTGTTGAACGGAGAATAAAATTTATAAATTGTTTTCAATAACTAATTTAAACCTGTTCAAAGGTGCTCCGACCGTTTCGTTCAAAGCTGCCCCATCATGTTAAGCAACATAAAATTTGGCCATAGCTATTATACCTATAGCATATTTACCAAGAATTTTAACTTTATGTTAATCAAAATGAAGGTTTGAATTTAATAATAATTTTTCAAAAATGAAAAACCTTAACAAAAAATTTTAAACTCTTACAAAAAAATATTACAAAAATACAATTTACGCAATAAAACTGCGTGTTTATCTACTGTCAGATGAACTTAAGAGATGCACCGCAAAGTCGTTGACGTGTAAAGATATCGCTATTGCCATGCTTAAAACTAATTTTAGGTTTTAAAATATTTTGTTGTTAAGCCATGTTCAAAGGTACCCCGCGTTCAAAGGTGCCCCCTCTCCCCTACTTGTTATTTTTCAATTCATAAGTTCAAGTGACTTCAACTCCAAAAATTCCAGAATAAGGGTAGGCTAATCCAAGGTAAAAATAAGTAAGCCTGCAGCTTACTTAAAAATTAAAAGGTGAATTTCATTGGAATTCTAATTCCAATTTACAACTCACTAGTCACTAACTGAAATCTGCTGGGAACTTATTTTCTACTCTTTTAACTCGAAAACAAGAAAATCATAAGTCGATAAGCTTTGAATTGTTGAAATATCTTATACGTTCTCTTGTTTTATTTTCTGCTTTGACATAGTGTGAATTATAATATGGCGAAATAAATATAATTTTGTTGATTGAATGTTGCACCAGATGATGTGGAACTAAAAAAATGCAAACTTTCGGAAAAAAATGTCTATTAAATAAAGTGTTAATTTAGTTGTTGCTCAAATAATTTTTAATTTCACTCCGAATTTATTATTATCTTCTATATTTATAAAAATGAAAAAATGTTTATATGAGACTCGAAAACTACTGAACCAATTTTTTTGAAATTTTAAATGTTTGTTCCTAATAGCACTGGGATGGTTAAGAAAATTGTTTGAGGAAAATCCGCCCACTGCAATGGAGATTGTCATTAAAATTAATTTTTCATTACTTTGGTAGAAAAATTAAAAGAAAACTTTATAAGAAAAAAATTAATTTCTAGGAAATACATTATGTATGTTCGTATGTATGTCAATAAAAAAAAATTAATTAAACGAAAAAAAAATAAAGTGGTTAACGAAAATTAAAAGGAATACGAAA